>VWZF01002109.1:2676678-2715754 GCA_013396755.1 Sclerurus mexicanus
AGGCTTTAAGTTTTCCCTAAAAAAAAAAAAAAAAAAAAAAGACAAAGACCACACCACCAACAGAAAATGCCACCAGGGTCAATTGTCCTTTCTTTAAAATTGGTTTTATGGAATTCATCTTTCCCTGAGAGATTTGAGGCACTCCTGGAATTACTGCATAATCAACTCTCGTCTTCTCTGGGGACTACACTACTATGAAATCAAATAATGTTGTAATCTCGATGTGAAAACCACCTTCAGTCAGCACCTTTGATCTCAAAGGTCTGAGAGTGTCACTGAAAGAATTACTTTGAGCCTGATAGTCTTCCAATCAAATTGAGGCAAGTATTGACTATGATCTCTCCCAAACCTGCAACCCAAGCAAGAAAGAGCCTGGGCAGGTCTTAATGAGAGGCTGCCAAAAAAAGACTCTCATGACATGAGAGAAGTATTTTAGGAACTATTGCTTTCTTTGAGGGCTTTCCATAGTTGTAGCACTGCAGTGTGGTTTAGTTAGTGCAGAGCTAAAGGGATTACCAGTTGCACTGCTGAATGTAACTATGGTCCAGATTCTTTGTGCCCTACAGCTGTCCTGTGGCCTTATTTAGAGAAGCTACGTGCTAAATTTTCACTCAGAAGACTGTGTGAAATGGGCTTTCATCAGAAGGGCATCATTCTTTTTTTCCCTATTTTTTAGTAACAAATCTTACAGAAAAACAAGATAGGGAAAAACAAGATAGGGAAAAAGATAGGGAAAAATTTATTGATTTAGTCAGTCTTTTTTTTGCTTAATTTTTCATTGGTAACAAAGAAGGCTATTTTCAAAGGCATTTTTAAGAAGAAAAAAATTCCTGTGGAAAATAATTGGTGTTTTTCAACTGCCTACATATGAGAGTCCTATAAGCTCTAATTCTGCTGCCGAGGCCATGAGCAAAGCTGTGTTGAAATCAATGGAGCAGAGCATGATTGGCAGCAAGAATGATTATAAGATCAGTGGCCAATTAGGCAAAAAGATGGCTCAAGACTGTTATGGTAGTGAGAACTAAAGCATTGTCTTCTTAGGTAACAGAGATAAATCTCTGAAAAGGAATCCATGTGGCTTTGTAGAAAGGCATCAAATATCATTTCTAAAATATTGTACTGGATCTGCTGGGGAAAAAGAAAAAAGAAAAGCCTTTTTGACAATATTCTGCAGCAGTTTCTTAAATTATTATATCTAGAGAATGGAAATACACCATAGCTTTTTGTGTTCAAGTTAATATTGGGGTGAGAAAAATATTTGGTTTTCATCTCTACCAGTTTTACTGCATGCTGTAATTGCATCTTGTGCTGTACCAAGGGACACATTCAGCCTGCCTTGCCGACTCGCTTCCACTGAAGTTATGGGAAGCTTTATTTGATTATCATGCCAGACATAGGAGAACATTTTCATGCAATGCCTGTGTTTCAGATGCTTCCTTTTAAGTATTCCTTTGCAAGTGGTTAATGATAATGATAATTTGATAATTTCTTTATGATTGTATTTTCCTGTGGAAAGAGAAGCTAGGCGGTCATGCAATTCATCTATGTTTCCTTGCTTTCCAAAATTTCTGAAGCTTTTTGACTCCTCTTAAGCAAATCTAACACATTGCAGAATTTTCCAAGCTTTTAGTTTCTTGCAGTCTGTGGAGGGAGGCAAATGATCTCGCTGAAAATAGCTAAATGAAGGTGATTTGGGGATGAGCGGACACTTTGTCAGTCATCAGGGCCATGGCATAGAAGAGAGCCATTAGAAACAACCTGGATATATGAAAAGTCCCCGTTGCAGCTTGCACTGTCTTGGGTACCAAAGCCAAACTGCTCTCAGATGTAGAAGCACTAGACCAGGCTTCAGCAACTTCCTGCCTACGGACGTCTCAGTAAATGCTTACAGCATGCAATCCACAGGAAACTGTGGGGGCCTGGGAGCTCTGTTGGGCTACAAGAGAAAGAGCAAACAGTTTCCATGCATGGGGTGGGCAGGAAGGTATCAAGATATGAAGCTTAGAAAGTGATCAGCAATTCATTAAAGGAGTTCTAAGTGTTATTAGCTCTGAAGAAGCCATGATCTACTCACAGTCTGCAAGTACAAAGAGATGAAATACATCAGATAGTTTATCTGTTGTATGGGAATCACTTTGTTCTAGCCATTATTTTTGCTATATAATATCTTTCTCTATAATTCACTTTCCCTTTCATATTGTTTCTTTCTTTTTGAGATAATTCCATATTTGTCTTTTATTTCCTCATTTAATTATGTGCATAAAAATATAATGCTGAAATGTTTTCGCAACTCATTAAAACCTGCTTGTAATCCCCTGTCTGGGACAAGAACTGCTGCTGTTTTCAACAGCCCAGAACACTGTAGGTTAATAAATCTTCTAAAAATCTTGTAAATCACTACTGTGGGCTGTCTCCAGTTTCTTGCATATCATGTAAAATGCAAACTGGATCTCTCAAGGAGATTGTCCAAGCACTTTAACTGTCTGTACAGCTTCTGTCTTCATCCACTCTGGTGGTACAAAGCCTTTACTCCATAATCACTGCTACACATGCAGCCTGGAGTTTCACTGAATTATTGGAAGGTGAGAGTGAGGCTTTCAAAGACAGCATTTTGTGCTTATAAATTTTATTGGTGTCATCTTGTTCGAGAGATATATGCAGGTCTCCTACAATATCTGTGACATCCATATCCTGCCTTATAATCACACTGTGCCACAACCATCACAATGATTAAAGAGATTACTTTTTTTTTCCTCGTGTGGTGAGATTAGAGAAGTTCAGTTAAATGGGAGAAGAATGATGAAGAAGCACAGTTATATATCATGATCAGTTTCAGGAGGAGGCCTTTAGAGGAACCCTCCCAGTGCCTCTGAGGTCTCCAGGAGCAGCATTTTCAAGTTGTGAGGGAGAGTGGGCACTCCCCTCCCACCCTCCTTCTGGGAGAGCTCAGGACTGCTTTTGCAGCAGATCTAGTCCTGAAAAAATGCCTGCAGCAGGACTGCAAAACCTGCCAGACAGACTAGACACAGCCACAAGGTGATGAGGGATGAATTTGATGGTAGCACTGGGAGGGGCAGTGGCTGCACCATACAGTGGGATGGGGAATCTGTGCCGGTGGGAGGATCCAGGAGGGTGTACTTCTCTCCATTCCCTTGTACCTGTCAGGCACCTGGGCCCGTCCCACCTAAGTGGTGCTGTAACTTTGCTGCTGAGACTTAAAGCATTCTTTTTGTTGTTCCTATTTCTGGGCACCCACCTGCTCCTACACTGATTGCTCTTCACTGTGTCCATTTGACTTTATACGGTGATTTTGATTGCATCATTTGATTATAACAAGTCTTCGTTGTTGTTTTTTGTAGAAGAGATAATAACAGTCTCTGTGTATTTTCTACCTGTAATTATTAAAACAGGATTTGGGACTGACTCTGATTTTATAAAGAGAGCAGGGTGGATCAGAAGGGGGCACAGCTGAAGGGCCAAGGTTTTCCCAGGCACAATATATCTCCCATTAATGTGTATTAGATGGAATAGATGGGCTGCAATGCTTGGGCAGGGACATGGGTTACAGGAGGCTGCAGGACTTTGACTTCCACTTAAAACAGTTGGCATTGTTTTAATGCTACCCCTTAGCTGTCTTGTTTTAAAGGGCAGTGAGCCTTTGTAATAATGCCAAGCCCTAAACTGCTGGACAAAGGGCACCCACTACTATGTGGTCTTAGCATTTTGTAAAACACTGTATCCTTTATAAACAGAGACACAATGAGCCATCACCTGGTTTTTTCAAAAGCTGGAGCAGATGAAATCACAAATCACAGCACCTACCCCTTAATATTCCTGCCTCAGTTTTCTCTTCTGTAGACCTGGACTGGTAACAGCTTCCTGCCTACTGGGGATTCTGCAAAGATTATTACACACTTACCAGACTATGAGGAAATTTTAAATGTTACTTTGATGCTAAGTAGTACTGTTTAAACCATAATGCCCCTGGGAAGAATTTGACTCCCTACCTACCATCTTACACTTGCATTCACTTTTAAGGTAGATCACCTTTATCATCTCACCCTTTTCCTTAATGTTTCCAGGCAGATTACAGTTGTGGTTTTCAAAAGCATCTTTCTGAGTCCTGTTGTCAACTATATCAGAGGGAAGGAATTTGGAAGGTGACCCTTCTCCACTTCCTCTATCCATCCATTTTTCCCCAGGTAGTTTTCCTTCCTGAACTCTATTACATCCCCCGTGCATAAAGAGTAGGCTGTGTTTTGCATACTTCTGCTAATGAGGATAGCAGAAATACTCAAAGCTATCCCCAGAGCCGTGGAAACAGGATCTGAGCAGCAGCTGTTCTTGGAGCTCTGTGCTCTCCCTTTCCTGCTAGTTGAAAACTCAGGAGCAGTTTCCTCTGCCCATGTGCCTCCTCGTAGCAGGCAAGTTTCTCTCTCATCACCAGAAATGCTTCAGCAAACTTCCCTTTGAATTTAAAAGAAAGTGTTTTCATGTGTACTTTTAATCTTGGCAGTGAGGCCAAGTTTGGACTCAGATGGTTTTCAGACGCTCAAATGGATTGCCCAGTAGAGGGAGCAAAGGGAGCACTGTGGACACTGTACACTTCCAGAAGCTCGCAGAGAGGCTTCCCCCGTGCAAGCCATCCTTCGGTGCTTCTCCCCAGTCCCTCGGGTGGGTCGGCGTGGGTTAGTGTGCCACTGAGCCAAGCGGAAACAGCGCCCAGGAAAACACGGTCTTGGGACAGCCAGGTCCCGGCAGAAGCTGCCAATGCAGCCAGCCAGCCTGAGAATCAGCTGCCAGTGTCCAGGGCTGAAAAATATCTTAACACTTGCTTATTTAAATATTATATAATAATTTATTTAAATATCATATAACGATTTTAATCCAATATTTCAATTAGTAATACGGTAATTAATACGTATTGGTTTATATTATTTCATCATGAATATAATAATTAATATCAATATATTTTAATAATAATCATCCTTTTACAAGTTTGGGGTTGATTCCCATGGACAGCATCCAATTTTCCCTCAAGAACAAGCAGTGTGGAAGGCTTCATGAGCAGCTAGAACATGCTTAATTCTGATGCAAAGGACAATTTCCAGCCTGTTGTATTTAGTTCTGGGATATGGCCCAGGGATATGATGTACCAAGGCCTCAGTGGGGCTGCCAACTTAAAGCTGTTCTGCTTGGAGGTTGGGCTTGCTCACTTGAGGTGGGTTCAGCACCAAAAGCCTGCACTTCTCAGGCTACAGTACAAAAAGCGCAAGAGAAGAAAAAAATCTCCATGTTGGAAGACAAGACATGAATTTTCTTGTTACCGTTAGTGCACACCTGCCTTTCACAAGCTTAGTGATGACTGCCAAAATCCACCTAGTGTGTATTCTCTAATTAGTTTGCAAAATGTTATAAAAGCCTTTAGATACATATTCAGAATATTATTTCATTCATTAACTAAATAGGAAAAGTAAAGATAGGATCAGATTTTCCATTAAAGCAGTCTGGCCACGTCAACACAAATCCCCTACTGTTACAGTAATGCCAAAATCATTAGTGGTCTTGTATTTAGGTAAATGTCTGACTTCAACATATTTTTCTTTGGTTTTTTGAAACTTTAAACAATTGGCTACACAAAGGCCATACTTCTCCCTAAAAGTGTGAACTGGAAAATTATAGCATATCTTATTCAAAGATATTGAATGAGCCAAAATATTTTTTCCTCTGCATCATTTTCATGGCTTTGATTTAAAGAAAGAACTTTTACTAGAAAGAAAATTCAGGCCAAAATTTTGGGTTTTGATTTATTTGAAGCAGCAAGGAAGGAAGGATTTTTTTTAAAAAGTTTTTCAAAGAATGCCCTTTTCTCTGAGTGACAGAAAAAAAGAAAATGTATTATTAAAAATCACATGCATAACAAATATGGAAGAAAAGTTTAAAATTTGCTATTAGGTTAAAGTATCTTTGGATTAGTTTCCAGGGAACAGGCTCTGCTTTGACTTGTCCCTCTCTCATTTCAGACTAATTTGTTTGTTACTAATTTGTCTTATTTCAGGCTAAGTACGTATATAAGGTGCAAAGCAGTGGACCAGAATAATTAATGGGAGAGCATATAGGGAAGCTAGGCTATGTTTCTATTTGTGTCCTACAGCAACAATCCAGGAGCATTTCATACCAGAGGCATGCTTCTAAATGAGTTGCACAGACTGAATCAACTTTTGAAATCAATAGAAACAGAGCATAGAAAAAAAAAATCCTTGCTATTTCAGTTCCAACAATTACTGCAGAGTTAACCAAGCCTCTCAGAAAAATGTTATCAGGATTGACACATTTCCAAAGTGTATTCTGATTTTAGCTAAGCCTTATCTTCTGACAGAGAAATGTTTTGTTGGATATATTCCAGTTTCATCTTCATATTATTAGTTTTTTAATTCTTGCTCCTTTTTTTAAATGCAACAATTTTTTTTTTTTGCACACTGTGGTAATTGGAATAGAAGTAAGAGTGTCTTATTCTTCTGGCAGTCATATTCCCTTCAGTGGCTGTCTTTTAAGTAACAAGCCATCACAGCAGTGAGAACTAAAAGGCTACACAGAGGCACATCAGGTGGCTCTGATGATTGAGTGGCGTTTAACAACGGGTAGCTTATTGTGATGGCTCGACTGCCACCATTACACTGAGACTGAAAGCGAATACACGCATGCATTTAGAATTCCTTAAAGGTGTATTTTATTTGATCCATAAGGGATCGCTTCAGCTTTCACAAAAGCATCTGGCAGAAAATACCTTTGTTCCCATGAATGGGAGTGGGTTTGCTTTTCAGTTTTCCTTCTCTCCTGGTGCTTTTATTTGCAGCCATTTCAAGTCTGAGTTGTTGCAAGTGTGGTATTGGATGAGAAACTTGTGTGAGCACCCTTGTCTTCTTCAGCTATGATGTTTTACCTGTTTAAAAGCTCCATGCAGCTACCACATAAAAAAATGAGCAGTTATTAATAACAGTCTGAGATGTGGGGGAAAATAAGAACAAAACAAAACAAATTACAGTAGCAATCAAAGCATCAGCCGTTGGCTCAACCCAGAGTCTGAAGATGCGTGATGATCCTTCCGAAACTTGTCTTTCTCTGTGACATATGCACACGGTATCATTCAGGACATGTCGTGTTCCATGCACAGTGGAGCCCTATCCTTAACATTTGCAGGACTTGGCTATTCCTCTTGTGCTGCACATTTTTTGCTGCCATGGGGTGCAAGTTGTGTCTGGTGCCCCAGATGCAGCAGATGAAAGCCATGGAGCTTTGCAGCAGGGAGTTTTGCTACATACAAAACCCAAGCCAGACAGCTAATTAAGCATCGTCAGGCTTCATGCTCACTTCAGGAGATGTTGGGCCTTTAGCAGAATTCAGCACTGTTGCATGGAGTGTAATGGCAGATATTTGCTATTTGTACAATTAGAAAACCCCTGGGATCATGAAAACAGCTTTGTGAAAATGCAGTTGTAAGCCTCGTTCTTTGCCATGCAACTGCTGGATGCTTCCTCCTGTACTAACATATAGTACAAATAAGTATGCTGAGATGAACTGAAGGTCACAAATGGCGTGGAGGGACTTCGTGATGAGAACTGGCTTCTGGAACCTACATACTAAGCACAGGAAACAGTTTGAATCTTCAAAGTCCAAAACAAACAAAGTAACAACAAAAACATAAAAGAAGCCACTGGGGTAGGAAAAAACCAAATTGCATAGTTTAGGCTTTGTCTGGCACTGAGGTGTTTGCACACAAATTCTTTGCATAAGGCCAGAAAAAAAGTAAGGAAATTACAGGGAACTGGGAGAAAGAAATGCAGCCAAGGGGAGAAGATGCAAAACTCACTTTCCTTATGTATTCCTTTTGAAATCATGAGAGCAAGCTGTTTCATACACATGTGCTTGGGTACATACTCTCTGTAGTGCCAGAGCAGACCCTGGGAAGTGAGTGCTACCAGGGCTCCTCTGAGCACTACCAGGGCTCCTCTGCACACTCATCTCTCCCAGGGAAAACCCCTCAGTCCTGGTGCCCCATGAGGGAAAACAGCCTCTGAGGCACTGCTGGGACCCAAGCTCGTGACTCCTCTCTCTGTGAGCTGATACATTTCTTCCCTGGTAAGCACAAAAAGGTTCAAAGCCACGATTTCGGGTTTGACCATGACCTCCTATGAAAACAGGTCAGGCAACTAACTCACGATGAAAAACACTTTTTGTTCCCCCTCCCTTATCTCATACTAAATCTATTTTAACTTTATGGGAGGATTAGATACCAACACGCATGTGTGTGCTGCCTTGTCTCATGGACTCAATGAATCCATCATTTTACTCCTTTCCATTTCACCCAAGCTCCATAAAATGCCCAGGAAGCATTACTTTAACAGTGTGATGACAGTTTAATTAGATCGAGACTGCAGCAGAAGGGGGAGTGTTGGAACTGGAGGTGGTTGTGGATTAGAGTGAAGATGTTTGCAGCCTTCTTCCAGCTCACCTAAGTAAAGGTCAGCTCAGGGAGCAGCTGCTGATACTTGCATCTGGTTTTTGCCACAGGTACTATGTCCCATCCAAGGTCTAGTGGCTGATGTATATGATGAGTTTACAATATCTGTCACTTCTTTCTTTGATTTCCATTTCTGAAGCTTATGATACTAAGGTTTGTGCTCAGCATTATCTAAGGGAACAGTGAGGAATAGTAATGCAGGTACATCACAGCCATAATCCTAGTTTCACTAAAATTCATAGCAAAACTCCCACTGACTCAGAGAAAGGCAAGCTTCCTAGGGAAAGAGAAATAGGAAGCATTAAACTAGGAGGCCTCTAAAAGAAGATTTATTCTGGTATGAGCAAAGTGCCTTTCCCCACAAAGTCCATGTCTATTTGGAGTCACAGCCTTTCTTGTGAGAGACATACACTGTAGCTGTTTTACAGCTCTATAGAGTATGATGGAGAGGAAAGAACCTGGTTGCTATAAGTAATATCAGGGAGTAAAGTTTAGGCACTTTGACTCCCACTTTTCCACACGTGTCAGATTTTAATACTTCTTTTTCAGCACTGTTTTATATATGAAGGTGCACTGGTTCCAGTGTGCACACTCAGGATTCCCGAGGGGGGAACATTTTATAGACCTCTTATTAACAATGTCTTATTAACAAAGGCTGGTTTTCAGCTGGAGATTTATTTTAATAAAATATGCATATGATTATCCTATGCTTTATTTTCTATTTGCTATCATTTTGTTAATGCATTTGTTTTGCAGTGTTCCCCATTCTTTTGTATTTTTTTCCTAGCATTCTGATACATGCCTATATCAAGGGGTTTTTTAAGAGTTTGCATCTGAAGAAAAATCACTGAGATAATAACACCTTTTTGTCTCATGTCACCATCTGCTGCATCATCTCTGCAACACAGATCGTCCTTATTGCTGTGCACTATCTTCTAGAATGGATCTCGCATAAAATCTTGCTCTAACTCTTGCATTACCAAGGAAATAAAATACAGGGAAACTCTTTCTTACCTTCAGTATTTCCTGTCTTCTGTATTTAGATTCCCTTTTACCTTAGTGTTAGTATGCTTGGCCTTTAATTCAATGATTCTCAGTGCACCAGCATCAGGCAGAGAAGTGCTATGCATCCTATATCCCAGATGGAGAACTAAGACTTGCCTAAGGTCACACTGGACTGCTTGTGGAAGATTAAGGACTTCAAGTCTTTCATATACCAGCAAACTACCTTCAGCATCAGACCCATCAGACACTTCAGTTTGCTGCCTTCCATGCCCTGCCTGACTCTTACACAGCCTGTCTCCAGCAGATCTTCTGGAAAATGCCCAACTTGATGATGGCGGTTCCCCTACCCACCACTACCACTAAACGTGTTAGTTATTTAAAAGTCAGGTAGCATAGGAAATCCAGATAATTTGTAATGCAAGTCAGAGATTTTTTCTTTTAATGGGATCTAATGGATTTTCATGTATTTATTGGGTTTATGTGGCAAAATTTTGGTAGCAGGGGAGCTGCAGGAGCGATTTATGTGAGAAGACATCAAGAGCAGTCCCCATGTTCAATGGTGTTAGCTCCAGTAACCTCAAAAAAGGACGAAATTCTGGCCAAAGCTGAGCCTATCAGTGTGCTTGGGGAAATTAATTTTGCCAGGCTGAACCTGTTGTGCCCATTACAGGAATTGTCAAGTGGTTTCTTTGTCCTTAACCCATGAACTCTGTCATATTTTCCAGCAGCCAACAGAGGTCAATCCTCCACAATATAATTATCATTGTAACCTGCTTTGGTGAGACCATTGTCATTACTCCATAGAGGTGCTATGGGTATCTGAGCCAACACAAGTTCTTTTTGCAAAGATGAAGTTAATTGAATTAACTCTTGTATGCCACATTAATACTGCTAGAACTAAAAGGAGGATGTGTCCTGTTGAGCTTGTGTGATTGCTGTTTTGTGTCTTAATGTGGAGATCTTGTTTTTATTATACTTTGTAGCAAAAAAAAAGAAATTACTGTAATTCCATCTTTAACAGCACCTACTTTTTAAAAATCCAATAAACAAGGCATAAAGTAGAGAATTAAAGTGTGTTACCTGTATGAGTACTCTGAAGACACTGAACATCAACTAGTTTGCCTTTGTCACCTCTCTGTCACTGCAAGTCACCCAAATAAGGTTTACTGTAACTGAGCTAATGATAAATCTGCAACTCTGTAAGAACAGCTTTCTATCTTTAGGCTTCAGCTATGCTTTTCTTTTGTGTGTATAGCCTATTTATGGAATGCTGCTGTTGAACTTGAATGCAAACCAGAAAAGCGTTCCTGCCTATATTGTCTATAAATACCTTCTGGAGGAGCTTGAGGGGTTTTACTGTCCGTGTTTTTCTGAAGCCCTCAGTGTGCTGCTTTGCTGAAGTATTTGTTTATTCCTCATTCAACATCCACTGTCTGTCTTCAGAAAGTGACCTCCTGAAATGTATACTCCACCTCTGTATGAGACTGCTATTTTTAATATAATCCTGAGAACATTGTTGCTGTACGGCCTCTGTGAGGCAAGAATATGCAGAAAGATGTATGAAAATTATCTTCTTGGATATACCAATGCGCAGATAAACATACAGACTTTTTAGGAAACTAATAAAGTAAAGGATTTTAGCTGAAATAATGCTGTAATCTACTAGAGTAGATCAGAGTAATGTTTATTTGTCCCATATTCCCATCTCCAACAGTGGTCAGAATAGGATGGAAATGAGGACAATAGAAGAAAATGCAGAGCAAAAGTGTTAGAGGGTAATTTGTACCTAGGAAAATTTTCCTTTTCAGTTACGTACAGATTCGTGCCCTTAAGCAGAAAGCTTTCAAGTATTTTTCAAATCTCAAGCTTTGGGTTTGTCTTAGGTTTTTTTGTTTGTTTGTTGGTTTGGGTTTCTTTTGTTTGGTTTGGTTGTTCTTTTTTTTTTGTTTGTTTGTTTGTTTGTTTGACAACCTGTGTAACCATTTCAGCCTCTTCTTGCTGGGGTATCACATGTCAACAAGTTGTATAGGCTGATCACTCAACAAACACATAGTTTCTTTGAAGAGTTTTGATTTACTTGCCTTTCCGACTTTTTGAATCACTTCAGAGCTGAAGCTGGAGGTGGGAAGGAGTGTAGCTCTCTACAAAATTAAGAACTGTGACTTTCCAGTGCATCCTTCCCTATGGTTTGAAGAAGAGAGGGATAAGGATAGTAGCAAGGCATCCTGCACAATTTAATCCAAGTTGCGTAGGGCATTCTAATTGCTCTTTTCTCTTCCTTGTGATTAGGTTTTATGATGTTAGTGAACACTTCTGTCTCTTGTGATGGGGTTGTGCCCATTTTTCATGTCACAGCCTTTACTAGCCTTCAGCAACACTGAGCGTGTTACATCCCTTGCATCTCCCCCTTGGACAGCCAAGACTGGAAGGGCTGTCTAGAACAGTCATCACAGCTCAGCAGACAAACTACAGAGCATATCATCCCAGTCATGGGGAAAATACACAGATACTGGCTGTGGAAAAGCAAAAATATACACCCATGTAAATGTATGTGCTTTTTGAAAGGGTTTTGAAGTACTGAAAAGTAAACTCTAAATATGCCACGAGCAAAACAAATTTACTTTCAAATTTTAAAAAAACATTCAAGAGAAAAAAACTGCAGCCTGCGTTGAGCCTCATTTGACACTGGAAATATGAACATTGGCCAGAGTTCTGATGGCAATAGTGTAGCAGAGTTAAATTTTCTTGGGTAACTAAACAGAAAATTTCTAAACTTCAGTAGAAAATTGTAAGTTAAATGTATTAAATTTAACTTTAAATTGTCAACTAGCTGCCTTATTCACACATGATTCATTGTTTTTATCTATTGTAAGTCAGTCAGTTGAAAACCACAGAGTTAACACAACTCCTTTCTGCAGGAATTTATGGCATTTTGACATTGGGGGAGGGATTACACCGAAAAATAAGAAACACTTTGCAAAACAAAATTTAAAGGCACTTGACTGTATAACAATTTGAGATTTTGCTTTGGTAGCATGTGATGTGTATCAATTATTAGTTTTACCTTTGTTTAATGTTTCATAATGTGAAATAATTTTCAAGAAAGGCTTCATTCCAGTGAAGTTGAAACAAAATAGGAATTTGTCAAACAAGAATGGTGCTCAGACTGACGCAGATTAAAGCAAAGCCTGAATAATTAGAAATCAGACCCTAAAATGAAATGCTGGCTTTATAAAAAACAAAGGAGTAATATGCAATCCAGAAAACAGCTCACCCAGTTTTACAAGGACAAAAATGTTCACTTATAAAATTGTACACGAAGCTAAACAGGCTGACATCACCATCTCTTGGGTAATATTACACTACAGGTTTGTCTGGTTTGGGGTTTTTTTTTCTTCTCATCCTATATCACTCAAGTCCTCCCAGTACTAAACACTTCGTGAACACTGCTGTTGATGTGACACTCAAGTGTTTGAGGCTGTAAGTGGAGGGGGTTGGGGTTGGGGAATGGGGGGGGGTGGGGTGTTACCCCTCCAGGATGCCCAGAACAAACAACAGCACAAAGGGCTTGGGAAAAGGTGACCGTAAAAATGAAGTTTTACTGGGTGTAAGCTATAGCCACATTGTGTTTCATGGGATGCTTGTGAAGTCAGCCCGGTTTTTTCCTGCTCATGCTTCATCACCAGAAATAGTGTGTTCACGAGACAAATCTTGCCTTCCTTACAACAGTAGGATTAAGCAGATATAAATGAGAGCATAAATAGGCCTACTAATAAATCCTCAGTACAAATCAAAAGCCTAGTAGACCTTTGCACAGCATTTTAGCAAAAGACAATCTTCTGTTTGACACTGGAAGTTGACTGAATCCTTCCACCAAAAGTGCCAGTTTCTGGTAATGAAATAAACTATTGTATTTCTTCTTGTTTATATCCAGAACTCAGTTTTGAATTTCAGAGTAGGCTCCAGGACTGGAGTACAAAGAAAGCAGCAATAATAAATAGACATGAAAGGGTGGGATAAAACTGGGGTACTCAAAATAGCATTACCCCCAGATGATGTCAGAGCTTTAACTCTTTAGCTGCTTTTTGTTGAATATAGATTAGCAACAGAAGTAAGTCTGTCTTTAGATTCAAGGAGCATGGCTAGTGCCCTCAGGCCCTAGTACAGGTCAGGTATTGAAATGCTTAGACAGACTCAGGTTGCACGCTCAAGACCAAGGAAATAAAATTTCTGTCTTAAAATGCATCTCTCAGGCATTTTGTTGCAACAAACTTGTTTGTTTGTTTGTCTGAACTGCTTTGTGTCTAAACAAGAGGGAGGACATAACCTTTCAGCAAAGGTGTGGAGAAATGTATCAGGAACACTTCTTCATGTTTTCAGGGCAGATAGAAAACAAAAGTCAGATGTGACACCTTAGTCCCCTGTGTCTGTGTATTCTTCTTCACCATGTCTCTTTCCCTTGGACCAGGCTCACTTGTCGAAGAGTTCTTTCACCTGCTAACACTCTGTGCTGAAGTTAAGTTGGCCACAGTGTGCAGATGTTAATTCAGTGGCTTGGTTTGTGCAATTCAATATACAATTTAATGTGCATAATCCGAGCAATACAATTGATTTAACATCCGTGTGAGAAATTTAGCTTTCAGTTTTCATGAATTATGTGTGTTTGAATTCTGAACTTTAATGCTGTACTAATGTAGACATTTGCATTTAATTTATTCAGCTAAGCTGAATAGGCCTGCTACCTCCTAAACTCTTAAAAGTTTCAGCTCTCTGAAAACTTCTTGCTGAAATTATGAACAACAGCTGGTAGATTTCCTGACTGAAATGCTGTAGGCTTGGTCATGAAAAGAAAAGAAATACAACATCAACAAGATCTCATTAATCTTTTGACATAGTTTTACATCTGTTGTCTTAATATATTATGCTGCTTGTATCTACTTATGCTTAAAAAAAGCAAAATTATTTAATATTCATATCGAAACAACTATGGAAGGGTGCATGACAGAGTCACTAAAGAGCTGAGAAGAACATAATATTTATCTCAGATTCTTTAAATGATTGTGATTTTTCAAATAAATCAGCCAAATTGTGTAGACAGATCTGAAGGAAATTGTCAGAAATATCCAAAACATTCTTGCTCTGACAGTGGAGTACAGTTGAAGTTATGTCTGACTTTGAGAGGCAGACCCTAATGCCCTTCCTGCTGCTGAGGTGTCCCTTACTCCATCAGCAGGACCATTGATTTCATCAGAGCTGCTGCAAAGTGTGACATTTTGTTGCTTGAGGCTTTGCTGCATTCAAGGAGAGGGTTTGCTAAGTGAGGAGGATCACGCCATGGCATTCAGGTCTTGTGATGCCATCGTGTTTACTCTTCCAAGTAAGCACAGGTGAATGCTCACACCAGCGCTATAGAAACTGGTCTCCTGGGGTGGAAAAAGGGCCACCTCCAGGAGCTGATGTAGAGATCACCATTAACTAGGAGTTAGACTCGTAACTGCATGCTTGAGATTGCTCTTCAGAGATAGGTCTCTCCCTCAAGTACCTGCAGAAGAAATCAAGGAAGCTTAGTCTCCAGCAAGGCACAGTAGTTACCTTCCTGGTGCTGCTTGACATGAGCACCATGTTCATGGACTAAGGACCACATTTGCCAAGGTACTTTGGTAACCAGCTCCCAATAACTTCAGCAGCAACGTCCGAATTGGTTGGCGTGTAGGAGTAAGTTCCTGTAACCATCACTATTGGCATACAGACTGATCTATATGGAGGCATTGAAACAATGGAATAGTTTATTGTTCTATTCAGCATGTTTTAAATCTGACATTCACAAATTTCAAGAGATTCAAAAACATTTAGTCGAAAGAGAAAATAGTCATTTTAATGACATCTAAGCATGATTTGCTAACTAGTCGTAATTGTTTGGGGAAAAAAAAAGTTAGTTCAGCATATTGACAGCAATTCTGCTTCTTAATTTTTTTGTTTCTGGCTTTATCTCAAACTGCTCTAGTCTTGTCTTTCGAGTCAATACCAACAATTTTTCCTTTTTAGAAAAAAAGACATAGTAGAATTTCCCATCTTTAAAACTTAGTTTTCCTTAAAATTACTTTGTACTTAGCTAAAATTTAAAAACTCTTTTTGCACGAAAGTAGCTTTCAAAGTTCAAAAAATAAATTTATTCTACTTCTATGATTTTGACAATCTTCTATAATAACTTGCTTTGTTGCATGCAAAGATTAGTTGATTTTTAGCCTCATAACAACCTGGAACATCTAAGTCTTTTACAAGAGAGACAGAGATATAAAGATGTAATATGGAAAAAGAAAAATACAGCTCTCAAAGGAATATAAAACTTTTCAGCTTGAGGGTTAAATATGGGAATTAAAAAGAATCCAGTTAAATTGAAAACAAGGGTGTACTAAATTGCCCAACTGTAATAAATTCATTATGTATGGATAAAGGAAAACGTAACAATTCATAATAAATACATGTGCTTCTTAAGTACAATTGTTTGTAAAAACAATTAAAGTAGATTATTCTTTGTTCCAAACACATGTTCTCAGTAGTCTGGGCTTAGCAGTGCAGAGGTACCACTACTGCTCGGGGAGATGGGAGATGTGCTCTAGCAGTAATGTGTAATGGGAAAAAAATCTCATATAAAATTTAAGTCTTCTATATAAAAAACAGGAAATAAAAGCAGGAGTTGGATGTTTTTCATCGTTAAACTTCAATGACTATACCTGGCATTTCTGCAATTTTAAAGCTGATTTAAATCTTAATTTAATGCTAGCTTTTAGCTTCCCTCTTGTAGCAGTATGATGCAATAGCTGGGTTAGATTTTCCAAAAATGTGATCTCCAAACAAATTTTCAAAGTAGCTTATCCCTGGCAGTTCCCCTGATGGGAATGCAAGGAAGAAGGAGTCCCTTTGTTCCAGATACTCTTGCGAAGTCAGCATCACCTTTGTGTTTCAGCTGCATGGTCCAAACTCTAGTAAGAGCCATGGTCAACCATAAAGTTCA
Source organism: Sclerurus mexicanus (assembly GCA_013396755.1). Classification (NCBI taxonomy): domain Eukaryota; kingdom Metazoa; phylum Chordata; class Aves; order Passeriformes; family Furnariidae; genus Sclerurus; species Sclerurus mexicanus. The sequence continues at coordinate 2,693,220 of VWZF01002109.1, forward strand.
TAAAGTTGATAAGGCTCAGAGCTGCCTGTGGAACTGTATATGTTAAATTGATGTTTTTAAAGTACGAGACAGAAGACTGTTTCAATGACCATTGTCATATTTCCTCTCTTCTCCCCAGTTTCAGGACCATGTTTTCTCCAAGTTGGGAGGAATATAGTTGATGTTGGTTGAGTAAGAAAAATACAACATCAGAAAGACAAAAAAATAAGATTGATAGAAAAAATAAACCAAATAAAAACCCAACCAAAATGGCAGTGATCTCACAGGCCAGGGGAGCTCCTTAAAATGGCAGCTGCCTGCAGTCTTTTCACCAAAAGACTTTAGTTTGCTAAGAACAGTGTGTGAAGTATTTGCATGCAGGCAGTGTCAGAGGGCAGACTGACACAGTGATTGGGATTACATGAAGAAGCTGATTCATTAGGGTTCGATGCATTCTTAAGGAGGAAATCTAGAACGAGTGCCATTATTTCAGAGTACATTTCTCACTCACTGAGTCAAGATTCCCAGGAGCTATGAAAGGCAATCATGCAGTTCTCAAGTGATTGGAAATGTCATTATAATGTAAAATGCAGAAAACTTAATCCCCATCACTTTTTCCACAGCTTTTTTTCCTGCCTGGACAGATGTTCCTTGTCAGCCTCTTAAAAAATACATGGACCATAATACAGGCTCACCATGGTCACTGCTAACTGGTGGTGTTAGTCTAAGTATTAGCTGATGACAAGAGCAGGAACAGGAAAACTTTTACTCTAAATAAAATGTGTCTTTCTGGCCAAGTTGAGCAGAGAGGTATTATTAAAAAAAAAACAGGAAATGAGGCAAACCCCCATATTCTCTGTATAGTACATGGTACAGACGGTAAACAGCAGTGTTCAGAGATTATGACAGCCTTTGAAAGAAAGGGTTCAGACAGGGTATGGGGCACATGGGGCTCTGAATCCCAGTGAAAGGACTTCCAAAATCCTTTGATGGTCCTTGCAATGAACAGTCTAAAGAGCAAGGAAGATCACAGGCTCCAGATACGCTGCAAACACAGAGGATCATAGAATGGTTAGAGTTGGAAGAGACCTTAAAGATCATCTAGTTTTAATCCTTCTGCCATTTACTAGATTGGGTTGCTCAGGGCCATCCAGCCTGGCCTTGAACACTTCCAGGAGTGGGGCATCCACAACCACTCTGGGCAACTTATTTGAGTGCTTCGCTACATTTTGAGTAAAGAATTTCTTCCTAATATCTAATCTATACCTACTCTCTTTTAGTTTAAAACCATTGCCTCTTGTTTTGTCACTATCTACCAGTATAAAAAGTCCCTCTGTCCCCTTAAGCTACCAGAAGGCCAGAGTGAGGTCTCCCTAAAGTCTTCTTTTCTCAATGCTGAACAACCCCAGCTCTCTCAGCCTGTCTTTGTAGAAGAGGTGCTCTATCTCTCTGATCAACTTTGTGGCTCTCCTCTCAACCTCCTCTTTCACGTATTTCTTCTGCTGAGGACCCCAGACATGGATGCAGCTCTTCAAGTGGGGCCTCACGAGGGAGAGTAGAGGGGCAGCAGAATCACCTCCCTTGACCTTGCTGGCTATTCTTTTGATGCAGCCCAGGATGAAATTGGCTTTCTGGGCTGTGAGTGCACACTGTTGGTTCATGTCTAGCTTTTCATCCATGAGAACCCGCACATTCTTCTCAGCAGGGCTGCTCTCAGTGACTCCTTCTCCCAGTCTGTACTCATGTCTGGGACTGCCCTGAACACAAACCCCTCTGGTGCCCTGTATCCTTGGGGTTTTATTCTGCTGGGTACAACCACCTTCCAAAGGCTGCCTGAAGAGTGGAGCTTGGCATGATGAAATGCATTGTTTTAGTTATGGAGCAGGTACTGTGAAACTGTGCTTGTGTGTACTGCTCTTCAGATTTTTGAAAAACACTCAGTCTTGTATTTTCTCAATTCCCATTTAAGCCAGCTCAGCCTACCTTCAGAAAACGAAACAGGCCAAAAGTTGGTGTGACACAGGTGCCCTCTTATAATTCCTACATATCTGAGGTCATAGTGATCCTCTCTCATTAATTTTTCTATTTAGCAGTTTTATAGTCCACTACATGTCAGTCTGATCACCCTTACCAGGCAAGTGTTTGCTTTATTTTGAAGAGAACAATCTAAACATGAGTCGACCCCAACTTGGCCACAGTGTTTTTGTTGTCATGTCTTGTTTGCAAGGCTAGTTCATCACAATGCAAAAAAATGGGTCTGTACAATCAGGAATATAAAGTATTAATTGCAGCATGTATTTTATCTGTGGTAACCAAATGCCTTACCAATGGTGGGCTAATTCAACCAACTTGGACTTCCTCTAATTCTTGGAGGACAGGTATTTACATGTCAGAAAACAACTCCACTTTAATAGCACTAGTCACCAAATTCCTTCTCAGAAAGTTCAGGAATGAGTGGCATGGAGAATTAATTTCCCTGTCTGAGAAATCGTGGCTCCTTCTGAATACTGTGCCACTTTGGGGCAAATTCGGAGGAGTGGGGAAATCTGCAGGATTACTTGAGATTAAAAAGTTATTTGCACCAAGGAAAAGAGTTGTAATGCCTATAAGCAGAAGTCATGCTTCATAAAACAAGCCAGAGAGTCTCCAGATCTTTGAGGCTGGATCAGAACTTGTCAAATGCTCTGCTACCACCTAAGCAATAGCTTCATATGTCAGGAAGTTCTGCTCTGTGATTTTTGGGGACATCCGGTAACCATCAGCAAGATGAGGGTCCTCTAATTCCTGCTAGATTATGTAAGTATATAATAAATTTAGGTAGGATAGGATAGGATAGGACAGAATGGGAATATATATGAACAAATATATAATAAAAATATGAATCCTCCAAGGTATAATTCCTATACTAACACAAGTCTGCTCTTCCCCTTACCATCATGACAAAGTTGATTTCTCCCATGCAGAATGACTGACTTCTGTTGCAAGCCTGTGGCAACAAGATCTCTCCAAAGTGGAAAAATAATAATAAGAAAAAAAAAAAGAGAGAGAGAAAAAGAAAAGGAATCTTTCAAATAGTAAAACAAGTTGAAACCTGAATTCCCAACTTAGGGTATAATCAGACATTGATTTTTTGACTGCCATGGGAATGGAGCATGAATAAGGACTACATACAGAGCTCAACCTGAATAAGCCATATAGATAGAGAATGACACGTTTTAAAACATGATTGATTGAAAAATGGTAAAACAAGCAGATATTATCACAGATTTTTCACAAGGGAAAGATACTTCTTTCTATTAGCCTCCCACAGGAATATGTTGTCTCAAGTTTGCTAATATAGGTATGCTTATGGATGCTTTTACAATGTCTCATTTCCTTAGATGTGTTTATTTTGATGAATTCATATTTTGCTATTAGGCTGTACTCTTGACATATTTTTCTTTCTTTTTATTTTTAAAAAGTCCTAGTCCTCAATTTAGAACAGTCTGAAGGGGTGGGTTTTTCCCCCAATCAATAATTTATTCACAGAAAATTGCAGCTTCCATCAACTCAAGTCTACTCATGAGTCCGTGTAAATTCCATAAACAGAGACAACTGAATGCAGAGGCAAAACTTAAATGGAAGCTGAAGAACCAGAAGAAGATGGTGACGATACCCCTTGTAGTTCAGTTCTCAAGAGAATAGTGGTTTTGTTTGTTCATCCACCATATGAACTATTTGCCAATATATAACAATGTAAGAGTTGCAACGCAGAAGTATGGTATAGAACAACCAGAATACAAGAAAATGCTCTAGTGGATCTGCAGATCACTCCAGTTTCCTCCTCAATGAAATATGTGTGGTGCAATCATGGTGTTTCACCAGAGTGCTCCCACAGATGCTGCAGGGTGCATTGCTAGACCTGGTGTGGGTGACTCAGCATCTGATAACTCTTAAAGCAGTTCTTTTCTTTGAATGTGCCCCATCACTGTTTCATGTGCACATAATTCACCAAGAGCTACACTGTTCCATGGCCATGAGTCCCCCATTCTAATAATAAGTGCCATGAAGGAGCATTTCCTTTCTTTGTTTCGAAACTAGCCTTGCCTAGTTTAATTTGATGTCTTCTAGTTCTCAAATTGGAAGAGACAGGGAACATCGATCCCTATTCCTGTTCTCCATGCCTTCTAGTGATTTTATGGTCCTAAGGCAAACCAGAAAAATAAAAATATGCCCCTTGCTAGAATGCTTTATATTACTCACAGTGACACTATAAGGTCTGTACGTAGAAGGGTTTATGACAAATGGGAAGGATTTTCATGACTAAAGATGATATGTGGTGAGCCTGGCTGAACTGAAAGGCAATGGGTCTTGCACATTTGCACATCTAAATCATTTATATGCCCTCTTTTTAGTACAACTACCTCCCAGAAACAAAATGCACAAGTTCACTGAAGTCTCACCTGCAGGATTTTAATTTCCCAGCATTATCTTCATGTGTGGATCTAAGCTAAATCCTTAAATTTTGCTGCTTTTCTAGCTGAGCAGGCAGTTCAAGGGTTTTGACACAACCATTTGCTGTTTGGGATTTAATAACTTCTAGCAAGAAGCTGAAGCAAAATGCCACACTGCATGACTGATTTCAGCTCAGCTCTGACAGTTTGCACAAGCCAAGGATCCATATCCAAATAAGGTGGTTTCTAAATTCATATTTTTCTAAGAGCAGTCACAAAGTATTTATAAGTTCTCCAAGAGCCTTAAAGCAAATGTGAGAAAGTGTCTCTCCTTCTGGACCTCTGTGCATTGCCAGATAAAGCAGTTTTCCTGCAACTTGTTAAAAGCTCCAGGAAAAAAAGTCACATTTCAGTAAGTGGCAAGGGTGACTATCCCATGCTGCTGTGGAGTGGATGGGAAGAGTTTGGTAGTTAAAGGACTATAAAAGAAACAAAATCGCCTCGCTTTTTATTTTTTCTTCCTTTAAAACATCATTATATATTAAATATATGAATAGCTTAAAATATTTGGAGTTTAAACATGGTTTAAATTATAATAAATAAAGAATTTATTTATTTAAATAATAAATTATTTAAAATACTGAAGCGATAGATTGGTGCTCTGACAATTTGTTGTCACTTGGGTTTGGCAGTGAGGTTAAAAACAAGCTTGTGCACCATTAGCCTGTGCCCCTTTCCACTGGCGTTCTAAGGCTCCCGTGTGAGCAGTTGGTGTTTCCCAATGGAGTAGATCCCTTTCCTAGGTGCTTATTTCGTGTCTTTTTTCCACCAGTACAGCTGCCTTAGCTGTTTTTTCTAAATGTCAAGTTTAAATTCTAGATTTAAGCAAGTAAGTCATCAATGGAAAATAGGAATGTCTTGGAAATTTTTCCCTAGTCATGAAAAACTGGGTTGTCCTGGATTTTTCATTCCTACATCCCATGTTTCTCACAGCTCAGCTGCCTTCCACTTTCTTCAAGTGCATGATCAAATACTAAGAATTTGACCTTCAGTGTGTCCATGAAGAGCTTAGGTGGGCTCTGTAGACACAAATACAAAGGTGTGAGGAAGAAAAGAGAACAATATGAAGAAAAGTCCTCATGAAGCTGCAAGGAGAAGGACAAGGTCGGCTGTGGCCCTTCACATGCCCAGTTAAGCACCACACCACTACACTGTCATCAGGGGAGAAGAATAGTTATTCCTGCTTTGCCTGAAGTCCCAGATGCAGCATGATCTGTTGCAGAGCCTCTGTGGTGGTTTGACCCTGGCTGGATGCCAGGTGCCCACCAAAGCTGGTCTCCTCAATGGGGCAGAGGATAGAAAATATGACGAAAGACTCATGAGTTAAGGACAGGGACAGATCACTCACCAGTTATCATCATGGGCAAAACAGACTTGAGTAAAGGAAATTAATTGAATTTATTGCCAACCAAAATCAGAGTAGGACAATGAGAAATAAAACAAATACCTCATGAGGCAAAGTGGAGAGGCAGGCACTGATCTATTCTCTCTGGTGACCAGTGATAGGACTCAAGGGAATGGCATGAAGCTGTGTCAAGACAGTTGGATATTAGGAAAAAGTTTTTCACCCAGAGGGTGGTTGGGCACTGGAACAGGCTCCCCAGGGCAGTGGTCACAGCACCAACCCTGACAGAGCTCAAGAAGCATTTAGAAAATGCTCTCAGGCACATGGTGTGATTCTTGGGCTGTCCTGTGAAGGGCCAGGAGCTGGAGTTTGATGATGCTTGTAGGTCCTTTCCAACTTAGGATATTCTATGATTCTATGAAATCTTAAAAACACCTTCCCCCCAACTGTCCCTTCTTCCTGGGCCTAACTTTTTTAAGTGGCACAGTCACTTAGGGAATGGGGGTTATGGTCACTTCGCCATGCGTTGTTTCTGCTGCTGCTTCCTCCTCAGAGAGGGGAGTCCTTCCCCTGCTCCAACACGGGGTTCCTCCCCAGGGGATAGTTTTCCCTGAACTTCTCCAATGTGAGTCCTTCATAGGAGCTACAGTTCTTCAATAACTGCTCCAGTGTGAGTGCCTTTACACAGGTTGCAGTCCTTCAGGAACAGGCTGCAGTCCTTCAGGAACAGGCTGCTCCAGTGTGGGTGCCCCTCAGGGTCACAAGTCCTGCCAGTAAACCTGCTCCAGCATGGGTTCTTCTCTCCACAAGTCTGCAGGTCCCTGCCAGGAGACTGTTCTAGCATGGGCTTCCCATGGGGTCATAATTTTCTTTTGGGCATCCACTTGCTCCAGCATGGGCTGCAGGTGAGTCTCTGCTTCCCTATGGACCCCCATGGGTAGCAAGAGGACAAACTTCCTTGCTGGGTTCTTCACCACAGGTGGTGGTGGAATCTCTGCTTCAGTGCATGGAGAGCCTCCTTCTTCACTGACCTTGGTGTCTGCAGAGTTATTCCTCTCGTGTTCTCATGCCTCTCTTCTCTGGCTGCAGTACTTCAGCAAAAAAACTTTTTCTGCTTCTGAAATGTGTTATCACAGAGGTGTCACTACCATCTCTGATGGGTTTGGACTTGGCCAGTGGCTGGTCTGTCTTGGAGCTGGCTGGCATTGGCTCTGCTGGACATGGAGGAAGCTTCTGGCAGCTTCTCAGAGAAGCCATCCCTGTAGCCCAACCCCCTTACCAGAGCTGTGCCATGCAAACCCAATACAGCCTCAGTGACTCACAGCCAGCATCCCTGTAAACATTTCCCTTCAATAACAGCCTACAGGCTGCCACTGTGTATTTGCATTATTCTACAAATACTTTCTGTTGTGAATAATGTAAAAATCATTGCCTATTGTGTTTTGGCGTCTTTAGCGTCTTCTGAAAATAGAACATACACTGAAGTAGTGCAACGTTGTGCTTCAAGTCTGGGTTTGTTTGGGTATTTTTCTTGTTGGATTTTTTTTGTGTTGGTTTTGGGTTTTTTTCCCCTGTTATTTTTCATCCTCTTTGAATGATCTGATGGTAAAGCATCTGTCACTGTATAGCAACCTTTATTATCACCGACACTGCTGCTTCTTAGGTATTTGAAATAAAATGTCCTTTTCTCAGCAGAAGGCTGGGTTTTGGTTACTGCCTGGTGTACAGAAATTGTTATATCTGCCTATGAGAGGCAGCGTTTTCTGGGTCATGGCAGACCCACTGCTTAGGACCTTGTGACACCAAGGCAATAAAATAAAAATATTATATCAACCTGAAAGTGCAGGCTAAGTCCAAATGGGCTGAGTGCAATACAGTACAAACTGAGATTTATTTTTCCCTGTGTGCATTGTATCAGTTTATATTCTAGTGGCTTCAGATATTTTATTTCACTGAGGAGCCAGCTTCCAGTTTCACTTTTAATTTTGGTATCTGTAGTGCTGTAGCAACAGGGATTCCCTTTGGAAATGGTGGCTTCTACTTTTCTAAAGGATGATTGCTCTACAGCCGCATTCAACCCCATGATGATGTGGGCAGATTCATACCACTTACCCCTTCTGCTACAAAAATAAATCAGTCCAGTACCTATGCACCAGTAAAACTGCACCCCAAAAAGAAGCATGAAAGTGTCCCAGTTGTTGCATAGAGGAAAGGCCTACAGAAGAAGAGGCTGTAATGGGTTGACTCTGCTTGTTCTCTTGGCTCTGAGAAGTGCCCAGACAAAGTAGAAGAACGGTGAGCTCCAAATATACACAGACACATACATATATATATATGCGGGTGTATGTATATTTATGTATCTATAAATACATTTTATGTATCTATAATACATAAATGCACACAAAAATATGACTCTGTGTGTATGCACATATATATATATATATATATGAACATAAATATGGGGAAACAGCACCTGAGTTTCATGGTGAGGTGGAGCTCAGGCAGAGATGGAGCAGAAAACCTGACAAAAAATCCTATCTTTCTGATGTAGGGCATGAGTTTACTAAAAGAAACAGGAAGGAGAAGAAAGATTTTAAGGAAGAGTGCTGGGAACTAAGAAATGTGTATTAATATTAGAGAAATAGAGGCATATACAAATCACTGGTTCTGGATGATCTCAAGCTATTAGATTGATTTCCATCCCACCTCCCAATCCAAGCAATATAAGAGGGGGCAAAACAGACAATGTAATTTTTTTCACAAGAATCCTTGAAAAATACATTTTGTTTGACCAATTAAAATCAATTAACAACTGAATAGATATTTTCTTTACAAAAAAAAGTAATAAAAAATCAATTGCTTGATGAGGAATGTTTCAAGAAAAAAATCAGTCTGATTTTCTACTGTAGCACCTCAATTTCTACTGAAAAACAACCAGGGACTGATCAGTATATTAAAGAAAAGTGAATATGATACTCATCTTCAGAAGGTAAACAAAAGTAAGAGATGGAAATGCTTCATGCAGAATTAAATTCTTACCAAAAAAAAATTAAAATTGGAAAAAAAAAATAAAATCTACAGTTATAACTAAACGCATACAGGTAAAAGAAATGCAGCATCTCTGGAACATCTCATAAAGAAAAAATCTCCATGGACACACACACACACATATATATATATATGTCTGTATATATATATAAACAGGATCACATCATGGAAAATATTAGTCTAGGTCATATTAATGAAATTTGTCAGCAACCCACATACTAAAACATGCTTTCAGTAAGTGTTTCTTGAAAAACTTCAAGTAAGAAACAAATCAGGAACAATGAGACTGTTTGTACATACTTCATGAAGGAAAGTAAGACGCAAATTCATCAGTAAATTATTCACCAGCTTTGTTCTCAAGTGTATTGAGAGCTGGCAAAAAGTCCATGGCTAAGGGTAATGCTAAATAACAGCACATAAAACAGAGAGGCACTGTCAGGTAGCATAACACAGCGATCAGTGGCAGGTCTTGACTTAGTCAACATCCTCATTAATGATCCTGAAGCATAAATAAACAGAAATATAATGAAATCTGTTGGTAGCTGAAAGGAACTGTGTATACCAGTGTCCAAGGATGGGGAATAACACAGAAGAAAATAGATGCATGGGTGTCAAATAAAAAACCCACTACATCAAATGAATAAAAATATTCCATACATACTTGCGAAGAACCACAGGCATGTCTCAGGTTAAATTTCCATCAATCACCAGGCATCAGTAGCCACACAATCAGAGCAGTTCCACACAAGTCAGTGAAAACACCAGTGAAGACTGACCGTAAGCGTGGACCTATCTTCCCCAGCTGATAAGCATCTTCTTGCCAAGTAGAGTGGCAGAGAGAACAAAGTGTTTTTTGGTGCTGTGTGGTGAGGGAGAGGCAGCAGGTCTTCTGACATAACCTCCAGAAGCTCATGACCCCCTGTAAGCCACCCCATAGATTACACTATCAGTACTTTTAATCTATAAAATTGCTACTCGAAATGTTTAGAGGTGAGGGGGGTGAATAATACCAAAGGTATTCTCATGTATCTGTAGACTTGAAATGATGTACCTTAAGGTGGTAAATTAGTAAATGACTCAAAGACCCTTATTTGTCCTGACTGTCCCACATCCCATACTGAGGAAAATGTTGCTGCTGAGGTCTCAAACTGCTGTTTTGCCTGCTGTTTTCATTAGAAGCCATTCATGTTTTATTTAGATAGCTTCAATCAATGTGTATCTCTGTTTTATTTTTCAGTTAAACCCTGCCAGTGCAATCAACCTCATCTGCAAATTGTTCTGCATTGTCAGTAAGTGACTGCCTTCCAGTACTGTATACTTTGTGTAGTTAATTATTCTTAGAGAATAGGGAAATACTTCTTGGTAGCAGAGCAATCATTTATGTGACAATGAAATGGTGCTGTGTTTATTTTGAATACAAAATTCATATCACACTGCTGTTTTTGGTATTTCTGCCATTTGGTACCCTACAGGTTGTCCTATTGGGGCAAGCATAGAGAAGGCGATGACTGTTCTGATTCTTTAGAGATTGGGGACAAATGGGAATGATGATCAATTTAGCTGGAAAAACTTGCTCTACCAAGGGGATGTGCTTGGATATGTTGCTAGTTGAAGACAGAAAGCGAGCAGTAGGAGTTAATGGCTGTTCCTGATCTGGCTGGAGCTCACTGAGTTAGAAGCTGTGCTGTACAACATGTTTATAAACAGTCTGAAAAAGGAGAAATTCTTAAAATGAAAAGGTTCAATTAAAACAAAAAAAGTTGGTCATGCTGCTGAAAACAAGGGCTGACTAAAGATTTACCAAATTATTTTTGAAGATGGAGAGGCTGGGTAATAAAATGGCAGGCAAAACCCAGGGAAAACAGATGTAAGGTGATGCACCTTGGAAAAAGCAATCCAAGGCTCAAATAAACAATGTGAGCTCTGAGCTGGCTGAAACTGTCAGGAGCAAGACTGCAAAAACAACAGTTTAGTCCTTGAAAATGTTGAATAAAATTGTAGGTGGTTTTAGGAAGCAGACAGAGAACAAACAGAAAATACTGTTAAACCCCAGTACAAAACCATAGTTAATTCCCATTTTGAACACTATGTGCTACTCTGGTCCCTTCACCGTCAAACAAAATATGATTAAAAATTCAGAGGATAGTGACAAAGATGACAAAAGCTATGCGGCAGTTTCCCCTTGATAAATGAACAAGCTGGCTATGACTCCTGCTATGGGTGAGACTTGACTGAGAGGAGATGTTAGTTTCTGGCAGTCACAATGCTAGAAGGAGCCAGATACAGAAGAAAACCATGGGGGTGGTGGGCTGCAGCCTCATTGAGGCTTTGTCAGGGCTGCTTTTGTGGGTGCACAAGATCTACATGGCCTCAAGGGAGAAACAGCATCAGATTGGGCAGCAGAAATCCAGAAGGCATTACATGTGAAAAAAAAAAAAATTACATGTAATTGAGAAAGTCCCTGAAATTAAAATGGGTGGGAGAGTACTTGGGGAAAAATAGCATGAGTGCTCATGCTGTTCTTACTCCTCCCTAGATGTGTGCTTAGGGGGACAGCTGGAGCACGTGTGTGGTGATAGGGGGTGTGTGTGTAAGCTGTTTATATCCAGAACAGGAACCATATGCTGCTTTTAAATCTTCTGAAACTAAGCAGCCGTGTCTCCCTGATCAGACCTTATCTTTAAAATGATGACCGACTTCTGGGACTTTTTCTATGCTCACTTCCTGCCTCTGTGAACCTGAACATGGCTCTTGGGAAGCATTGTGGATTGACAGCTTCAGCAGCTAAAAAAAATAGACATGATAATCGCTGTCAGGGAAGGACTGGAAACTGAGAGCTTAATTATGGCTGCAAAGGAATGGGCTCTTTGTACAGGGGATGATAAAATGAAGATAGAGGGAAGAAAGTACAGAGCCTAGGAATTGCAGTCAGCTTTTGGAGACTATTAGCAGTTCTGTTTATGTTCATAACAATACAGCTAGAAATTTTTAAAAGGTGCAGCCTAAAAGGCTGTCAAATTATGCATCATGCATTCTGCAAAAGCCACAGAATACAATTCAACACAATAGCATAGTAAGAGGGAATATGTTGCAATCTGTCCAACTGAGAAATATTAATGCATAGAAACCCCTTTGAGATTGTTTGTTTTTTTTGGCTCTCAATGGCCATAAGGTATATGCTAACAGACTCAGCATGGTGGCCTTGGAAAGGAAAGAAGGAGACTGTATCATTGTGGATACTGCTTTTCCACTTCAGGGGAATGTCAGACTGAGAATGCAGGACAAGACAAATACATAACCAGCAATGACACAGAAATCATAATTTCAACTACATAAAAATTTATTAGGAAAACCAACACAGCATTGTGTGCATTAGAAATATAAACCATGCACCTTCCCCAAAACAAGTATAAAACATGATAATAGCATTCAAAACTCATTGGTTGCTGGACTTGAATTGGACTCCCTGAAAACCCAGATGGCAGAGCAGAAAAACAAACACAACAACGGCAGTAACATTGTCCTGTCACTATTGCTGACAGATTTATATGAATATATACCTGTGATTAGCATTTATATACTGCAGATAAAAACCTGGCTAGTTTTGATGAACGTTGAGATTTAGCTGTCTGTAACACAAAGAGATCCAGCTTGATGAAGCAGGTTGCCTCTTCTTGCCCAAAATTCTTTGTACGTGAAAGCTATGCATGAAGGCCAGCTACGTACAATGATACGGCCTGAAGAGCTGAAATGCATGTTTCTGCCTCACCCACTCTACTCCCTCCAGCTTATACTTCTATGTGCAGCATTAGCTCTACAGCCTGAGTAGATTATTCTGCTTCAGCCTCTTCAGGGGCTGGGATACACAGGCCTGGGCTGCTGGAGGCAAATGAGAGTCCCCACTGGGAGGGTAATATCTTTCTGACCTCCCTGAATAAAACGATAATTTTAGTTCTTTAGGGAAGATCCTTCCCTTTCAATCCATGTGTTACAGTAAATATACTTTTTTTCAAATTTTTAAATGAGACACAGGGATTTTTAAGAGTGGAATGCTCAAGGTCAGAAAAAGAAAAGCCAGCAGTCTGCAGGTGTTTGGTCACAGAGCCAACCAACAGCATATCCACCTGTATGCCAGTCCTTGAAAGGATATCAAGGAGCAGGCAATGCTAGTACTTTGAACTCTCCAAGCTAGAGGACAGCCACTTTCCAGATTAAAAGAAAAAAAACCATCTCAACTAGCTCATCGATAAGGCTAGCAGCTCTAACAGGAATCCTTAGTCCAAGACCTTTAATACAGAAAAACATGAGTGTGAAGAGCTAGTATTTAATAGAGACAACAAGGCAATCAGTGGAATTAATTAAAAATAAATAAAAATAAATGAACATAAGACAAAACAGGGGGAAACCAAACAAAACAACCCCCCAACAAAACAAAATAATAAAAACCAACGAAAAATTCACCACCAACAAAAAAAGCCAAGACAAACAAACATAAAACAAAAGGACAAAAAATACATACATCACAGTGCAGTCATATTTTACTTGGAACAGAGCATTGTAGAGGCCAGTGATGTTACACCACCCTTAGACTGATCACAAATTTCACAGGTAAAGATGATTCCTCCCCTCTTTGCACACAAAAGCTTACAATCTTTAATGTACAAGTATACATAAAATACAAGGAGATTTATGAGCCCTGTTTAAAAAGGCTATTTTATGTCCGAGTTGCAAAAAACAGAAAGCAAGTAACTTATAACCTAGATTTAAATGTATGATGGACATTCTGCATCGACCATCACAAAGCAGGTCTTTTGCTGTTTGCATTTGATGACGTTGCCCACTGCCACATCCAGGCCATCTCATGCCCAGAAACTTTCACAAACAAGCACGTGGCACCAGGTAAGCAACACCGGAAAAAGCAGCTGTACTACAGTTCCCTCCCTGCACAGATCATTTGAGCAAGTTGTAAATGAGTAAGATGTACCCGAGGAAAAGGGTGTACTGGATAACACAAGTAGCTGGATGCTCTGTGCATAGTAGTGTTCTGAGCTCAAAGCACTGCAGATACATCAGCTGAAGTCGCCTGAGGATTGAGCCCAATGGCACTTTATTTTCCAAAGAAAGCCCATCTCTGTGGTTGTCTCAGTCTACAGAAGCAACTGTGCTCTTAAGAGGTGAGAACCTGCTGGCAACTGCCTGGTTTTGCTTTGAAGACAGAGGTGACACCATCTCCAACTCACTTGTGACTCAGTGGTTGAGTGCTGAAAGAGGAAGTTGCTATATCTTTCTGTTCCTCTCCTCTGAGTGTCTTCATAGACTGCAATTCTCCACAATATGGAGTACCAAAGAGCACAAAAGATGAATGAAAGGCAAAATTCCCATAGCAGTTTGTTTGGAAAATCAGACTTAAATTCTATCATTGTCAATGGTATTTAGGGGTTTAGCTGTGTATCTTGAAAGAGCCTGATACAGAACACATCAGTTTGCCAGTCAATTTACAGAGGCCCAGCATTGGATACAAATCTCCAAAATATACTGAGAGTCACATCTGAAAAGCAATTCCTCTGCTTGAACCTTATTCCCTACCTACTTCTCTAAGCATCTCTTCAGTATAATGATATTCATATTCTCCAAATCACTATGCTGCTCTCATCTTGGCTCACTGAGAAGCTGTTGTGTATACTAATTGGTGTGGTATGTCCTATACATTAGGGTGTCTGGCTTAATTTGGAAATCTTCTTAAAATGCATACTTGAATTATTGATTGTACAGCTTAGACGATGAAATGAGATGGAGTAGATTTTAGACTTATGAATAATAAACTCCTGCTCAGCCACAGCTACCAAATGAAGAGTTCAAGCTTAAAGAGATGCCACCACTACACACTTTATACATGCTAATGTCAGGCTACCTACAGTCTCCACCATCTGTTTGTTATTTTTCTTTTTAGTCATGCAAAAGTATGGATTAGTGTGTAAGGGATTTAGGAGCACAGTTCCCACTGGCCTCTGTTGAGCTTATGCACCTGAAAACATCTTTTGAAATCTGCTCCAGATATCGATTGCTGTCAGATTTCCATTTGGCTGAATAGGTGAGGTCCCTGACCCCCTTTTCTTGTGTGCTGGTTGGTAACATTTTATAGTCCATCCTGTTATCCTTCATGAAAGACATTAGGTACATCTTGCTTGCTCGTATTTCCCTTTCAGAATTTGTTTCAGCAAGCCTTTCTCAGTCCCTTTCTTCTACACAGAAGAAAGTTCTTCTAACGAGCACAAAACTAATTGGGTACATCTATAACCATACTTAGGAACATTCAAGACTACCCAACACTGTTGCCCTTTTTGCACTGTTGGCGTATCAGTACCTTGGTAATGGGCCACTCAGCATTTCACACAGCTCTCAGGTGTGAGTGCACTGCCCCTTTCTGCATTTCAGTCATCTCTTCTGAGTTGTTCTGTGCCTCTGCTGGTACATTTTGGTGTTTTGTTTGCTTTCTCTTCAGCTGTCAGAGACTCCACTAACTATCGGAAGATTAGATCTCCCGTTTGTCTCGCATCATTTTCTTGTGACCCAATCAGAGGAAGCATTAAAAGATTTATAAAATGAATGTGTGAAACATGGATCTGCCAATCAACTCTACAGTAGGGGGTTAAAAAAAAGCCATTATTTCAGTGACTGCTGATATGAGTAAAAAGAAAACTGAACTTAATAAAAAATCATTCTACTGATTTCTGAAATGGAGCTCAGGAGGCAGAAAGGTCATGTAGAAGACCAAAAAGATCAGTGGCATGTCTCTGCACAACAACCCATTTCCTAAAGCCCTCATTTTTTGTATAATCCCTTTGTCTATGTTTTGACCCAGTCTTATTTGGTTCATGTTTTTGAACCAAAATTTGAACCATTAAATTGTATGCATGAGGTATACACTCTAGACTTAACCTTATGCATGTTTCACTGAAGGCATTTTCTGTTGTATTTGATACAAACCATTCTATTTGGTTTTATTATTTGAAATCTTCAAAAGTTGTCTTTGTATTATTGATTTCTTTCTTTTTTGGAACCAGATTTACCCCTAACAATAGCATTTAGTCTTAAAAATAATTAAGATCACTTTACCATTGCAGTATAACTTCAGGTAAGAAAGTTAATTTCTTATTCAGTTTAGAGTTTTTCCATTAATACCACGAGTCAAAGCCCTTGGAGAGCACCTTTAAAACACCAGTTTCTTAGTTGTGATCATTTCCTACTTTTGTTTCACAAATGGCTTTAAATCCTCCCACAGTGTTGCAAAAAGAGCGGTGTATTCTCTTGTTTTTTTCTCTCAATCCTGCCTGCCAGGAGATAGGTGAGATAAGTGGTTACAGATGATATAATCATTACAGGATAGATGGTTAAGAGTACTGCAAAAGCACTGTGCCAGCAGTCCCTGAGGGGAAATACAATATTTCTCCCAGTAGCTCAAATTGCTCTCAAGCCCAGCAAGCAATGTGAGCTGGAACCTTACTTTCTGGACATCAGCATAATTCATCCTGCGTGCTAATGCTGCAAGGGATGCCAGTGGTGGATTTCCCACTCCCTCTCATGGGAGATGTTGGTTTCTTGTAGTGCGTACAGGCTCCATGATCCTGGCTGATGGAGTCATGGTAAGGTGCAGCACGCAACGTATGGCTTCCAAGTGCCCTGCAGATTTAAGTCAATACATTGGTTTCCTAAGAAGTACAAGCACTACGTATCTATGTGGTGTTGTGCTGTTTGTTGCAAAGAACATCTTATTTTCCTGAATACTACAAAAGTAAATCAACATGCAGCCCAGAAATTACTGTCCACTTCTTTGGTCCTAAAAATTATTCTGTTTCTTCTCCTTCTCAACCAAGCCATTGCTTTTGCTGTTTATTTGGTTTCTTCTTGTTTCCCTGGACTTTTCTGACTTTTACCAGCAGCTGCAACCAACAAACCCCTTTGCTTCCAAATTTGCTGTCAATCCCAGGGAAACCTCTCTGATGGCACAGCTTATTTTACTCTGCTATTTCTGCTTCCTGTGTTTCAGCAATAACTGTGTGGAGGGACATTTAATTGCTCATCCCATTTAGCCTGGCTGAAGCATGCTCAGCACACCCATCTGCTTTAATGTGGCTTCTAGATCAAAGGTCCCCCTGCTTTACAACAGCTAGTTACATCTTCCAGCCTAATTTATCCGCACACAAAAAGAGGCTTCAGACTCTATTTGAAAATATAACCAGAGCTAGCTCTGAGAATTTACAAGTTCAAATTAACGAGAAAAAGAAGCAACGCAAGTTCTTTAAAGTGAAATTCTAGTGACAGTTTTTATTTTCTTTTACATTACAGACGTACTGGAACAACAGAGACAGGTCATGCTTTCTAAACAATTGAAATAACTTGAAATTGTACAGGAAGTCTGTATTGTTAGGTTTCAATTAAGCTAAATTATTAATGATTTTTGTGTCTAATTGTCTTATTACCTCAACTACAGAGAGATTCAAGTCAACAGTTTAGATAGCTCTTATGCAGGCCCATTTTGCAAACCACATCTAAGCCATCAGTCAACCAGTCACCACCAGTCTTCCACAATGGTTTTGCACAGCCTTCCCAGTTGGACTAAATACTACACTTTTCGGGGTAACACCCTATGTTGAGCATCTATGCCAGGAAGTCTTCCCATGTCCCTGCTGCCTATGCTTCAGGAAGCATTGGAACAGCGCTGATGCCTACCAAGAGTAGCAGCATCAAAAGAGAATCAGGTGTGTTTCTGTTTGTCATGGTTTAACCCCAGCCAGCAGCCAAGCTGCACGCAGCCTCTTGCTCGCTCCACCACCAGTAGGATCGGGGAGAGAATTGGAACAGTAAAAGCTAGAAAACTCGTGGGTTAAGATAAAGACAGTTTAACAGGAAAAACAAAAGCAGTGCACTCAAGCAAAGACAAACAAGGAATTAATTCACTGCTTCCCATGGGCAGGCAGCTGTTCAGCCATCTCCAGGAGGGCAGAGCCCCATCACATGTAACAGATAATTGGGAAGACAAACACCATCACTCCGAACAACACTTTCTTCCTCCTTCTTCCCCTCACTTTATATATGATGTCATATTGTCTGGAATACTCCTTTGGTCAGTTTTGGTCACCTGTCTTCTCTGTGTCTCCTCCCAACTTCCCATGCACCCTCAGCCTTCTCACCAGTGTGGCAGTACGAAAAGCAGAAAAGGCCTTGGCTCTGTGTAAGCCCTGCTCAGCAATAACATAAACACCTCTAGATTATCATGACTGTGTTCAGCACAAATCCAAAACACAGCCACATATCAGCCACTGTGAAGAAAATTAACCCTACCCCAGCCAAAACCAGCACACTGTTATTGGGAGACTGAGAACCCATCTTCTGCTGCACAAAGCATTGGACATAAACAGGCTGCAAGGAAGTATTTCAGGTGCAAGTTAGGGACCAGTTGCCCCATGGCACTTTCTCTCCTTCATGGTGCTCTCTGATGGTGCCACAGTACTGCAAACCTACTATATTTGGCCGGTGTGCTATGGCTTACACTACCCCTTAGGTAAAGGGGAAAGTATTTTTTTGATGACTTGTGTTTTCAAAATTAAATTAGTATTTGTTGCATTTCCTATGCAATATGGGAGGAGGTTTTTGTTAGGATTTTTGAGGTTATTCTGACACCTAGAAAAATGGTATCAAAGTGAAGATGAAGGTACATATTAGAAGGAAGAGATAACAGAAGTCAGACTAAGTGTGAGCCTTGGCGCTGATTTCTGCTTGTCAACTACTCCTTATTTTGTAACTTTGCTTGAGCCAAGTGCAAGCAATCTCACTAAGACTCATGCCTAAAAATGACTGTGGAAAAATTCAGTATGCAATGACATGAGGTACTTCCCTGGTAGTGAGGGATCTCAGAGCGCTTTCCTAAACCAGGACTGCAGAGGAGATGAGGATGAGGAAGAAAAACCACAGAATGTGGAGTCTTTTGGGTTCTAATTCAGTGTTACTATCTAGCTGTCATTAGTTGTTGCATCGAGCTCAAATTGTGGGGATTTCATGAGGGAAATGTGGGTTTATTAGAAATGAGTTGAGTTTTGCTGGACCTATAGCAGGAAGCCTGTGATGTTTATTTGTATCACTCCATAACACTTGTTTTTCATAGTTCAGTACTTTTGTCATGACAATACTTCACCTTGGGAAAAAAAGATGAAAACCAAACAAACCACACAATATTTGATTGTGAAGAAAAGAAAACTGTATATTTTGTGCAGAGCTGGTAACAAGCCTGAAAAGCATAAAAGTGCACCAGCGAACTTGTCCAGATGACATGCATCTCCGAGAATAAGGTAATTCATTACAGAATGTAATGGCTCAGTGACAGTTGTTTATGGAAGTTCATGGAAATCTGAGAGAAAGACAGAAAGCAACTAGGACACAGATCTCCAGAAAAAAGAAGGAAACAGATAAAAGAGAAAAGATTCAGAATTTCAGTCAATTACAATTCACTGAACCTAAATTTAAACCATCATAAAACAATGAAATGATCATTAAAGCTCCACATTTACCTGGAGGATAAATGGAATAATGAGCAACAAACAGTGCAGACATCACAGTGCCAAGATGGTATGTGTGACAAATCCTCTTGAAGAAAATTCATTTGGAACCCAAAATTCTAAGTGAACACATTCAAATAATACAACTTAAAATGGTCATTTTTTTTTTTTTCCATGGGAGAAAAGGTTGCAATTTCGTTGTGTTACAAGTTTTCTGGTGTAAAACACCACACTGAATTTCAAAGCCTAAGGGCTGTCTGCCTCTTCAAGTAAAAATACCTGAATGCTGGGGTGATGGATATGGAAAAGAAGTAGATTATAGAGTCTTACAAAATGATAGAGCAGCACAACAAATCAATGCACTTTGGGGTTGCTGGTGAAGGTAAGTTATATCCTTCGACTGCGCAGAATAACTGCTCTTTATGGAATCACACCTGGGATATGGCATTAAATTGCAATACCTCATTACCCATCCTTACAAAACATGAAACAATTTGAGGGAATTCAGATCCAAAGAAGAAGAATTATCAGAGTCTTGGAAAGACTGATACACAAGGAGAGATTAAGTAGCTTAAATATATAGCTTATCTAATCAATAATTAAGCAAGGGAAGGATAATGGCTTAAAAATATGTAAGAGAAGGATAATTATTTTGCATGATGCATAGTCCCAATTCAGCACAGTGCTAAAACACACGTGCAGATCCATTAGCCCTGCGAAACACCAACGTACGTGATTTCAATGGAGCTTAAGCTCATACCTAAATTTAAGCATGCATTAAAGTACTTTGATTAATTTGGGCCATAACCACGAGTAATGGTATGAAATTAAGAAATGCAAAAATGTAGGCTGAACAGCAGGAAAATCTTCCAAATGGTGAGATATATGAGGCTGGGGAGTAATCACTCAAGGGAGTTGGTGGAAACCTTATCCCTGGACAGCTTTCAAGTTTTGCTGGACAAAGTACTGTGAAAATATCCTTTGGGGAATAATCTTGCTGTTGCCTCTGGAGACAACTGCACAACCTATTGTGTCTAAGTTTTTCTGGGCTGACTCAGAGCATTACGCCTGAGACATGATTTTAAAAAGCATCAATAGTGCAACACCTGAAGCTCTTCCTTGCCTCCACCTACAATTTATTGGATCTTTTCCATCTTCATTATATGTAATGCTATGAGAGGAAAAATAATACCCCCACCACACTTTTAGCCTAGTGGTTTTTTGTCTTCTACTCACTGACTAAACATTGATTTCATTCTCACCTCCACATTAAAACAGACCTTAAAGATATATAGGAGATCTAATTTCAACTTATAGGGCCTTGCTTCATTCCCAGAGCATGTGAGGTGAATATCATCAGAGAGGTAATCGTATCTTGGAGAATCTCATATCTCTGAGCATCCCAACTGAAGCAGTATTAAAGATCTGGCAGTTTGGTGGTTTCTTCTGTTGATTTGTTTTTTGTTTTCTCCATGCGGACTCTGGAAGAAAGCCTGTTACAAAAAAAAGGCTTTTCTAAGGATGGAGCGGTAGATTCTCTGAGGGCTTTTCCCACTGGGGATGACAATTTTGGTGAGCCAAATGTGAGGCTCAAGGCACAATGGATTTTTAATTCTTTAAAAATCCAATTGTTCTTCAAGTAAACATTTGTAGAAGAATGTTCATCATTTACTTGGACTTCCAGGGGTATTTTGCAGCCATGTGAGAAAGGACAGGTGTTCTCTAAAATGACTTGGCAGAGATCTACTGGAAATGGAAATGGTTGAGAGAGATCTATTAAAACTTTCAGATTTCCCTTCCCTGACCACAGTTGACATTCTTCCGTTATTTTCGCAGTGTCAGTGAGATGGGCCCTGAATTTATTATTGGGAAAACAGCATTTATGTTTATTGGTACCAACTTTCCACAACATACCAATGCATCCAGACCAGCAGTTCTTTAACTTAAATACACATTCCTGTGCCTGTCTAACTATTCAGCTAGGAACATGTGTGAGCATCTTCCTGACACATGGTCTGAGTTAACAAACAAGATTAATTAATTCCTTTATCCCATTGAAAAGGATGATCTTGAAAGTTCTCCATCATCAAAGATCCTTAAGAGCTGGTTAAGGGAAAAGCTGGGCAGGATAATATTGAGTGGATCTTCCATTGGGCTGCACTCAGGCAACTAGAAAAGTACATCTCTTTTCTCTTATCTTTTCTCTTTTTTTTCCTTATTGTTAAAAGAGTTTGATTTGTTTAGATCCTTTTCTGAAAAACTAAAAGCAAAAAAACAATGTGGTTTGTGAGAAAAGTGTTTATCATGTTCCAGCCAAGCACCATTATTTCAAGAGGTCCCTTGTAAGCATTTAAGATAACAAATGTCAAAACCTAGGCAGAGTTCTTGTCCTCTTTCCTGGACGTCCTTGGCAATTTGGAGACGAAATGGTTCACGTTTCCCACCTCCCAAGGGTCCTGGGGCAGGGACAGAGTGCGTCCTCCTGGCCCCAGGCTGATTCTGTGCCCCATCCTTGTGCTTTCCAGCAGGAAGAGCATCTGTGATCAGAAAGGCCGGCTGTGATGGGCTGCTTGGATGGGGACCGCAGGCTGAGAGGCCAGTCCGGCGGTGGGAAATCTAGTGGGGTATGGGTCCCTGCTGGAAATACAACGTGCTTTCCATGAGGGGAGGACTAGGCAGAGCAGCCTTATGGGGAGGTGGGAAAATCAAGCAGGTGACGGGTCTGTGCCGCGAAGACAAGCTGCAACTGGCTGCTTGGATGGGGACAAAAGTCCAGGCGCCAATTGGGAGGTAAGGGATCCAGCGTGGAGCGGATCCGTGCCTGGCAGACGGGCTGCGACTGGCCCCGTGGCAGGAGAGCCGCGGCCAGAGTGCCCAGCCGGGCGGTGCGGGATCCCTTCGGGAGGGGGCAGGTGGCGGCGGGGACGGGGACGCGTGTTGCCGAGGGTGCGCGGAGCGGAGCGGTGCGGAGCGGNCCGGGGTGTCGGCGGAGCGCGGGGGGCTGAGGACCACCCGCCTCCCTCCGCGCGGGCGCCTTTGTGTCCCCCAGCCCCGGCGGAGCGAGAGGCCGCGGGCAGGGGAGCGGATGCGAAGAGCGGCTGGTGCTGGAGGGGAAAG
>VWZF01002109.1:2718281-2733329 GCA_013396755.1 Sclerurus mexicanus
AAAATCTTCCCTGGAGTTAAAAAGAAATAAATTCCATTTTCATTTTGGAATGCTGTCTCTTAAGAGCACAGCCAATGCTGCCTGTTTGGTATTGAGTAGTAGCATGTGCTTTGTAGAGCTCATTTATCATCATATCCAGGGGTTCTCAATACGAACAGGCTTCTACTGTGTATTCATTAGGAAAAACTCGTTCATGGAGTTTTTTTATGGGGGTAAACCTGGTGTTGCAGGTTAAAATGGGCTGCTGTCAGAAAGTCAGCCGTCATCACTCAAGAATATCAGATCAGAAAGGGAGAAAATCTGTGCACCCATTCCGATGTTGGGAGACAAAAGTTTAGGTTAGGGCTCCACTGTAAAGATGTATTTTTTTCCTAAAAAAGCTGCAATTTTTACCTAAAAATAAAGCAACTGCTCTGAGGGAATAGGAGTCAGTCCCCCTTGTTATGGTTGAGACTGCTCCCGTTCCTTCTCCTTAAGAGTACTTTTTCCTTATTTCGGCTTGGTTTACTATAAAGTGACTGTTTTCTTGTTACCTTCTAGCAAAAAATAAAGTGGATACAAATCTCTGGTGTGTTTGTTGCCAAAGGACTGAAGTGTTTATAAAGCTAGTCTTGACCTGTGAGTTCCATATAATTTCTACTATTAAATAAATATGTATTTTCCTTTTTCCTCCTGGGGTGGTTAGGATGTGGTATGTTTAATTTCACATTTAATTTCAGAACAAGATGAATGGCAGTGTAGATTGATGGTAGTGAAAACACCGAGTCCTGCTTTGTGGGACAATGAGATTTTAATGGTATTTTTTTAAGTTTAAGGCTACAGAGTCCTCACTTGGATGTTTTTTGTGAGAAAAATGGGAGCTGGGATTTCAGTTTCTCGGTGCCCTCTGGAGATGAAGTAGTTTATGTCTCAGTTTAGGAAATTTAAATTCGTCCCTGAGCGCCTGCTGGGTCCATCCCCCTCCTTTGTTTGTTCGGCCTTGCATCCCACAGGTTGGGATGATGCCATGGGGAGCGTCCCTCCCAGTTGGAGGTGATGTGGCAGAGGTGCTCGGCTTGCCTATCCAAGCATTAATTGCAGAGAAGGCTTTTTCCTCCTG
The DNA here is from genome assembly GCA_013396755.1 of Sclerurus mexicanus. Lineage (NCBI taxonomy): Eukaryota > Metazoa > Chordata > Aves > Passeriformes > Furnariidae > Sclerurus > Sclerurus mexicanus. Next base: position 2,719,381 of record VWZF01002109.1, read on the forward strand.
AAACAGAAAACAATTTGCCCTGCCTGCTGTTTCGAAAATGAAGCCGGTGCTCGTTGCTGGCTGGAGGGAAATGCAAGCAGGTTTGTAGGTGAAGATGCAGGCACTCGTATGCAGCCGGCTGACTGCTGAGCTGGGTGTCTGCATGCTCCCCAGCATCACAGGGCTGTTATAAATATAAATAAATAAATATTTAGAGGCAGGTAGACCGAATTATCGGGCAGGGCTGAAGAGGGATATGCATGACCTTTAGCTTTGGGCAACACTCAGTTGGAGGGCCTGATGGTGCTGTCAGGGTTTTCATATTCAGAGCATGAGTGTATGCATCATCAACACGAATAAATGAGATGCACACGGGAGAGTGAAGTCTTTGTAAATGGAGAAGTCCTAGGAATGGGTGATTTATTATTACAGATTTTAATACTAATAGTGTTGGGACTGGTGTAGATTGACTAGGAAGCTATTTAATGCCTGACACAGTATAAAGGATGGGTTAATGATTGATGGAAGAAATGGAATTCAGGGAGCAAGAATGGATTGGGGGAAAACTAAAACATGGAGGATGGGCACAAGGATTTCTATGCTTTAAATAAGTTCCCTTTTTTCTTTTTTTCTGATGTAATTAGGTTACTTGGTGGTTGTGGAAACAGCCCAACGCTGCAATTGAAGTGATTTTGATAAAAATTCTTACTCCTTAGAGCATTCTTGCACACCACAAAAGGTTTGAAAGGACAACTAAAAAATTATTTTTTTTCAGAGCGGTGATCATCTGAGAGCTAGACATCACAATACTGATGTATTACGTGGGACAATACTGAGACATCAGGACAGCCCTGCAGAATAAAGTTTTTTCCTGCCACTTTTGATGATGGGCTGCTTATTGGAATGGGATGCACTTGGTGAACATTGATGTTTTAGAGAGATGTTTATTGTAATTCATTTGGACTCCCAGTTCTTCCCTGCTGGTCCTTTTCTTATTCAATAGATACCCTCCTGCTGGGATGTGAACATGAAAAATGCACCACGTTGCCAAATCTGGAGTCCCTGCTATGTCTATAGGCAGTGCTTTCAGTTGTCTGTAGGATGGAAAGCTAGAAATTGTGTTATTTGCAACAGCTCACTATGCCCTGGTGTATTTGTAGGAACGTACCTGTTCCACTGAGGTGGTCTGACATGCTGACCTCTGACTATGTCACATCCTGGGGTCATGTCTGCCTTGCCAAATGTTTTGTCATGATCCTCACCAGCCCTTAATATCAGGCTCTGTAATCCCTGCTGGAGATGTGTGAGTATGTCCTTGTTTCTCTAGGCACTGAGATGCTCTAACACTCCCTGATTTCATTCTGGTGCCTACTGGCAGTGGAAGCTCCCAGAGCAGGCTGATGAAATAGAAGAACTTTTCTTTTAAGCACCTACTTTTAATTCTTGGCTACTTTGATGGCAAGGAAACCACCTCCTACTCAAATCTGTAATGTGATTCTATCTAGGATGTTATCTCATTACCTGTTTTTGGCCTCCAGGTTTGCAGTGTAATGCTGGCGTTACATTCCTCACTAGATAATCTCTGAAATGCATGTGTCTCCTGGCTGCAAGCTAAGCATTCATTTTTTAGATGACTTTTCTAAGGACACCTTGATACTATAGCTTTTTCTTCAACAATCTTTTCTCAGAGCCTTCTGATTTTGCCTGTAAGCCAGATGTTTTGATCAGTCCAGTCATTGCACCGAGCAATGTAGGTATAGTGAGGTAGCTAGTCTTCTCAAGCAATGAAAACTTCATTTTAATTGTTATTGGACCACTGTTTTACTTACTAAGTAGTGCTCACTGTGGGATTTTTTTCAGCTTGCCTGGAACCTTTGTGTTCCTCTGGCTGAGACACGAGCACTACGCTTCTTTTAAATGGCCTTTGTCTTTCTGTAATTTTTTTTTTTCCTCCATTTTTAAACTTTTCCTCTCTACTTCTTCAGGCCCACTCCCATCCGAGGAAGGTATTGCTGCGTCTGTGATGGAGTTCCCAGTGTAGTTAGTGGAGCACTTCTTTTGGCTTCCCTGTGAGGGGAAGATGCTGGAGAATTTCAGATATAGTATCTTATCAAAAGAACTTCCAGGATCTCAGATGTGGTACCTTTTCAAAAACATTCCCTGGCTTCAGCATCAAGTTTCTACTAATTGTGTTGTAATGTCTTTGCCAGAGGTGGCATTTCAGGCTGAACAAAGCAGTTGTTGAAGAAGAGGAATTGAAATCTGCGTACACTTCTAAAATGTGTTCCTGAAAACAAGAAAAAATTAAGATCAGGACACTTTTGTTTGAGACTTGACAGCTTTCAGTTTCAAAGGTCATGAAATAGATACCATCCTGAAGGAAGAAAAGAAGAGTTTGGCAGCTGTCCTAGTTAAGCAATATGAAGCTACATATTTCATTTAAATGCCTAAGAGTAATAAACTTTTACAGAGCATCCTTTGGTGTATGGCCTCACACTGCCAGGATTTTTTTAAATTATTTTTTAAAGCACGTTGATCAACACGTGAGTGATTACACAGGAATGATTTCAGTGGCTGCAGACCTAATGCTTCAGAGGTCTGTAGCACAACTCCAATTCATTGCAGTGCATACCTGTCAGGGAACAGCTTTGAAGTATTATGCACAGTGTTTTGAGTAGGTTGGATTATAGCTTTGCTACTATTAATTGTAAGAACTTTACTGATTTGATTGCAGTTGCAGTGATTTATATCAGGTAAAGCCATTGATTTTGAACTTTGGAATGGAGCTATGTATTTCTAGAACTTAGAGCAAAATGTCATAAATACAAAGGACCAACATGAATATTTTCTTACAGCAATGCAAATTTAAAATGAAGTGAAATAGGCCTCTGTGCTTTTGTAGAAGTGGTGCTTAAAATTTAGCCATGAATTGCCTTACTGTGAAGTCCTGCACAAGGGTACGAGCATTGCACAGCACTGTTCTGAGAAGAGGTCTAGTCTAAACCTGGGACCTTTGGATAACTCTTAGTGGCTTTATACCGATGGCAAGTAGTTAGCTTGCAAGAGTCATTGCGCACATTGTATATGACTTTTTACAGTAAGTCCCTTTCCTACTCCGCAGGAACCAATAATCTAGTTCCAGAGGTGAGGATACTACGTGAATAGACACTGTTTAAAGTTTGTGGTATAGGAGCATTCTGACTAATGCAGTTTTGGTTCATCCATTTATTATATGTAGACATGTAAATAGACACGTAAATAACATGATTTGGGTAACGGGCACAGTTCTGATTTTTTTGCCAGACTCAACAAAGTGAAAAAGAATTTTGGGTATAGGTGAAATCTAAGAATTGCACCTATACCCAGAACATATCTACCCACAACTCTATGTCTGTGTGTGTGCATACATAGGTTTTGTTTGTAAAATGATGATGCATAGAGGGGTTTTTTTTAAATTTTGTTGTTGGAAAAACTCTCCTGTTTATTTTCTGATTGTTTTCTGGTAGCTGCAGTGATGGACAATCAGTGTGCACAGGCCTGCAGTTTTAAAATTTTCACTGAGTTGGTTGGCTAGTAGTCCAGTACCAAACTAAAACAACCACATTTTCAGATGTGCTGAGCAACCACACGTTTTATCAGAGGCAGTGCTGGTCCTTGCTTATTTGTTGTAGCAGGCTGTTCCCATTCTGAGTTGCTGATCCCAAGCCTGCCTTAATGAGACTTTTTTTCATCGCACTCAGAGCGAAGAAGAGAAGCATCACTGTGTTGCAGAGGTGCTGTTTGCAGCTTTCTTGGGGATGTCAACATTTTCCTTCAAGCAAGGAGTAGGGGGCATGTTAGCTATTTATGCTACCTAACTTTGGGCAGATCTAGGTCACATGGGAAATTTAGCTGAAAAGAGCCCAGCCCTGGGAGCTGCCGAGCTGTTGACTGGTTTTTTTAATGAACCCCGTGTGTTGTTTTGGAGGACACCAGGAGACAAGTGAAGCCTTCAGCAGGAGCCACACCTGCTGTTCTGTTTGCTTGGTGGGTCTCACTGTTTACAAGCCCTGCAGAGACGCTGCGCTGCCTTGCTATTGCGTGTCGCAAACCAAGCCTTGGCTTAAGCCCGTGAGAATAGGGGAGGAACCCAAACCCAGTTTTTGATGTTCTGCATGGGTGGGTACCCTGAATACTCAAATGCATTCCAGTGACAGCTGACCCTGTAAGGAGATTTTCAATACCTCTCTGGATTTTTTTTCTTTCTCTTTTTTTTTTCCCCTTCCTTTTCCCCTTTTTTTAATTTTTTTTCTTTTTTTTTTTTTTTTATTTCTGATCCAAAGACTGCTGGGAGAAAAGAAAAAAAAAAGTCCTCGTAGCTGTCTTTTTGAATAGGTTTTACTGATGGAGACAGTTGAGGAGAATTTCAGGGATCATGTTAACTCCTTTTCTTTCACACAGCCTTTGCGTATGTGTTTCTGACTGAAACACTGTGATTTAGAAATGGTGCAAATTCCCACCACTCACTTCAAAGGGAGCAGGTTTTTGTTGCTCGGGTGTTTTTGTTTCAGCAAGATGTATGCTGCAGTGTTTTTACCCAGAAATGTCTCCCATGTAATGTGAATTCCTACTTGCCACTTTCGTTTGTGTGTTCTTTCGTATTTTTGATTTGTTTTTTTTTTAACTCTCCTCCTTTTTTTTCCCCGAAGTAACAAAAGACTGCGATTGTGTGCTGAATGATTTTTTATGTTAAGGCTGTCCGGAGGTACAAAAAACTGGTCTAGAATCCTGTATTAGGTGACTTATCCAGAGTGTCCAGAGAACAGCCATTCTTGTTTCCAGCACACCACAGACTTCTATATTGGAATTGTGCTCCAGCTTGACCTCGCTGGAACTGCACGTGTAATCTAAAATGTCATTCCTGTGGATTTTGGATATTGCAAGCATGGGCTTTAATAGTTTGAAAGTTTGGTGTATATATCCCACTTCCTTCTGAGGAAAATTATGATGTGACTACTGCACTTGCAATTCGCACAGCACAGACTTCTTCAAGGAAATGTCTTTATGGATTATGTTTAATGGATGCAGATGTGTGGAATGGTTGTGTGTCTTCCCCCCCCCTTTTTTTTTTTTAAAGGACACTAATGTTACAATTGCTGTTTTATTTGATGTGACTCCAAAACAATATGTATCTTGCATAAAATTCATCCCGATAGGTATTTGAAATGTAGCAATTGTACTGCATAGGGTGGTAACTTGTGACCTTTTCACAAGGGATCCACAGTTACAATTGTAATACACTTTATAGATCTCCATAAGTAGGTCACCAATTTGCAATGAATCTTTCTAAAGTCTGTGCAAGGCATCTTGATTGCAGGAGTGGGGAGCCTGTTTCTGTACAACATTGCCAACTTTCTGAAGGGAGGCCAGCATTACAGAATGGGTAAGGTTGGAAGAGACCACATCTGGGTCATCTGGGCCAACCTCCCTGCTCGAGCAGCATCATCAAGGAGCACATTGCACAGGATTGCATCCTGACAGTTCTTGAATGTTTCCAGTGAGGGACACTCCACACCCTCTCTGGGCAGTCTGTTCCAGTGTACAGTTACCCACACAGTAAAGAAGTTTTTCCTCATGTTCAGGTGGAACTTGCTGTGCACCAGTGTCTGCCTGTTGTCTCTTGTCCTTTTTCTTGGCACCACCAAGAAGATCTTGGCTCCATCCTCTTGATACTCTCCCTTCAGATACTTGTATACACTGATGAGGTGCCCTCTCAGTCATGCCTTCTCAAGGCTGAACAGGCCCAACTTTCTTAGCCTACTGTATCTTAGCAAGAGAAATAGAATCATGAAATCAGAATCGTTTGGGCTGGAAGGGACCTTAAAGATCACCTAGTTCCAACCTGCCTACCATGGGCATGGCAGACACCTCCCACTAGACCAGATTCTTCAATTCCCCATCCATCCTGACCTTGAACACTCATTGACTGGGCATCCACAACTTCTCTGGACAACCTATCCCAGTGCCTCACCACCTGCACAGTAAAGAATTTCTTCCCCAAGTGCTCCAATCCCTTAATCATCTTTGTTGCCATCTGCTGGACCTGATCTAGGAGCTCCATGTCTCTCATGTCCTGAGAAGCCCAGAACTGGACACAGCACTTCAAGTGAGGCTTCGCTAGGGCTGAGTGGAGAGGCAGGATCACCTCCCTTGACTTGCTGGCAATACCCTTCCTAATGCAGCCCACTTGGCTACTTGGCCACCAGCACACACAGCTGGCTTATGTACAAGTTGTTGTCCATGACCCCCAGATCCTTCTCCACAGAGCTGCTTTCCAGCAGCTCAGCCCCCAGCCTGTTCTGGTGCATGGGATTATTCTTCCTCAGGTGCAGGACCCTGCATTTGCCTTTTTTTGAATTTCAGGCAGTTCTCTGCCCATCTCCAACATGCCAGGGTTCTTCTGAAGAGCTTCACAGCCCTCTAGGGTATTGACCACTCCTCCCAGCTTTGTGTCATCAGTGATCTTGCTGAGGAGGTATATTCTCCTTCATCCAAGTCATGATGAGTAAGTTAAACAATACTGGACCCAGTGTTGAACCTTGTGGGACACCACTAGTGACAGACCTCCAACTGGACACTGTGAGACTGATTATGACGCTCTGGAATCTGCTAGTCAGCCAGTTCTCAATCCATCTCACTGTCCACTTGTTCAACCCACACTTCCTGAGCTTGCCTGTGAGGGTGTTGTGAGAGAGTGTTGAAAGCCTTGCTGAAGTCAAGGTAGATAATATTCATGGCGACAAGGGAATTATACCTGTGCAAGTATCCTTGTTTTGATGAGGAATACGTGTACACATCACTAAGCACATGTGGATATTCCCGCTTGAGCAGCTCTCTGCAGTGGGACAAAGACCTTGGGTAAAACACAAGATGTTTGAAAGATGTAGAAAGATGCTTGCCAGTAGACTCAAGTGGTTGTTTATGCCAGCCTAAACTATGTTTTGATTTTCCTATTCAGAGGGAGAATCTGGACCTCCATTGTGTCTGCAGGGATGTTTGTGGCAGAGAGAATGGGATACGGTGGGGAATATCTCAGAGGGCTGCCTCACTGTTTGTCCTCTTCAAATTTGGGAGTAGCAGATGGGGGGTTGTCTTCTCCAATGCCTTTATGCTTGATCGCTCCTTCATCCCATGCGAGCGAAGGGCAGACCAGCATAACCCGTGAGCCAGGCTGTAAGGGTGAGGATGCCAGCTTTTGTTTGACCCTTTTCAAGCTGCAGGCTTGAGCACAGCAAGGGTCCAGGGTTCTCCCAAGTTCATGTAATTTGGGGCCAAAGCCTATTTCAGCAGTAGCCATTGTGGCTGATTATTTAAATGCATAAATAAGTAAATATTAATAGCCAGAATAACAGACAAGTTAGTGAAGAATACCGTGAAAGTCTGGTCCGTAGTAATACAGATATATTTTGCAGTAGTAGTAATGCAATGCTGTTTCTTTGAGCTGGATCCTCTTACTTCTACAATAAAATAAATGGCAAAATGTATTTTGACCTAGAGGTGCCAAGTCCACTTCTAATTTCTATCTCCAATAGGTCTCTGCTGGGCTGCAGTAGGAGCTGTAATCAAACACCAAACAGATAATCGTGTTTTGGGTTTTTTCCTGTAAATTGCTTTTCCTTTTATACCATAGACATTTGTGTGGGTGATTCCTTGCTGAACACAAAGATGTGGTTTTTGTTGTCTTTCATTTACGTTGTCTATTGAATTAACAGTGTTATGCAGTTTTGTCTGTCTCACTTGGGTGGGATGCTGCAATGATTTAATTTAAAATGAAAGAGAGATGTCTTTATTTTAGAGAAAACCATGGCTAAGTGTTGAGAGTAAGCAGGTCTAACCATTACCCGAAGCCCTAATTAGAAGAAATCCCATGTACGGTTGACCTTGACTATTGAGACAACCCTCAAAGAAGAAAGAGCACTAAAAATTAGTATGCTGCCAGCGCTGCACTTTTATTATTTCACGTTATTAAGCAAACTCGGTGTGTATTTCTTTTTTGAAGCGTTTGATTAAATGTGTGATCTTATCTTGGTGAAATGGCCTGCTGGGCTGCAGACAGTGGTGTTCAGAAATGAAATTTGTTTAGAGCCTCTGAACAGACATTTATTCAATGAGACCTTTCTTGAATAATAGATGTGACAGTGAGACAGCTGTGCAACGTGTTTTGGGGTTTGGGCGCTTTTTTTTTATTCGTTTTTGGTGTAGGGAGTTGCATTGTGATTGGGGGGAGAAGATAACACAAGTGCACAGGTGTGAGAATAGGATGTATATGTAGGGAAATTATCATATGTTGCGGAATCAGGCTTCAGTTCTGCCAAGAATTATTTTTGGATCAAGCTTTACATGCTTCAGGACCTCCCTGTTGGCATATGGTTTGGCATATCAAGTGATACATATATATATCTGTCTCTGTATCAATAATCTTATGCTTTAGCTAGAGCTTTTAAGATGCTTAGATTTTGCAGATGCAAAAAACTGCCAAAACCCACAAACAAAAATCCACAAACAACTAACCACAGAATCATGGTAGCTGACTCTTGGGATCAGTGCTGATGCCCTTAAGCAGTCCTATGGTTTATAATAGTTCCATATAAACAGTGAGACTAAGGGAAGGAGGCTAGTCTCTGAATAAGCAAGGCTTCACCAGAGGGTATTCAACTTCTTGTATCATGTCCAACAATGAGGAAACGTGAAATGTAGGTAAATATTCTCATCTTGCTTGTTTTTATCTTCGGTGTGTCGGTTTTGCTTGGGGTGGAGTTAATTTTCTTCATAGTAGCCGGTATGGGGCTGTGTTTGGGATTTGTTCTGAAAACAGGGTTGATAATTCAGGGATATTTGAGTCACTGCTGAGCAGGGCTTACCGAGTGTCAAGCCATTTTCTGCCTCTCACCGACCCTGCCAGTGAGGAGGCTGGGGGTGCACAAAAAGTTAGGAGGGCACACAGCCAGGACAGCTGACCCCAACTGACCCAAGGGATATTCCATACTGTATGGCATCATGCTCAGCATGCTCTATAGCTGGGGGAAGGTGAAGGAAGTGGGGGATGTTTGGAGTGATGGCTTTTTTGTGTTCCCGAATAACCATGCTGTGTGATGGAGCCCTGCTTTCCTGGGCATGGCTGAACACCTGCCTGCCCATGGGAAGTGGTGAATGAATTCCTTGTTTTCCTTTGCTTGCCTGAACAGCTTTTGCTTTATCTATTAAACTGCCTTTATCTCAGCCCATGAGTTTTCTCACTTTTACTCTTCTGATTGATTCTCTCTCCCATCCTGTTGGGGGGAGTGAGTGGCTGTGTGGGGCTTGGTTGCCAACTGGGGTTAAACCATGATGATTGAAGGCACAGAGCTTTCTTATTAGGCGCAGTTACTATGGGACCCCCCACTGGGGAAAAAATACCCCAAATGGGGCTTCTAGTTTTGATATATTATTGGACATGCCATGGTATATATCTGTTTTTCCAGCAAAAGATTCAACTTCATTATAGTTTTCCATACAGTTCACAGGGATAAAATTTCATTGAATGTGTGAACTGCACAGGATTTCTGGCTGTTGACACATGATTACACGCCTTGCTTTTCCCAATATGAAGCTGAGAAGGAACATGAGTATCTGGAAATTTTAAATTTTCTTTTTCAGTAGTGGACCATGGTGGTCTGTGAGAGTGAGATTTGTAAGTTTTCTGAGTGGCTTAATCCTCCCCTGGAAAAGGGCCTTTTTTATCTAGAAAGTTCACTTTTGAAGGAAAGGAGTCTGTGAGCGCCTCTGCTGTAAAACTGTGTTTTGATCAATCCCCATCTGCCCTGCTGCTTCCTGCATTGTACAGCAGCTGTCTTTACATCAGGTTAGATGGTGATTAAGTGATTTCTCCTTCTAGAGGTAAAATCAAAACCTTTCCTTATAGGAGTAGGGAGAAGATGTGAGCTGCATGCCTTAATGATATCCTGAGATGCCAGCTTAGTAGTCCTCCAGTATTTGATGCTCCAACTGCTCACCTTCCCAGCTCTTTGGTTACCGTGGATGTTTTTCTTAAAAGCTGAACAGGTCTCAGGACCTTTTGATAACTTTTAATTATGGATATGTTTTTCTATCCTAGTGCACAGCTAATCCCACCAGGTGCCAAATGCAGATTCATGAGATTAGGTGTAAAGTACAGGAATTCCTGTGTCTGTGAGCCCTGCATGTTTTGCCGTGATGCTTACTTGAGCTTGAGGGATAATTTCTGCTCGCGAGGTGATTTGTGTATATGTTGTGCTGAGGAATACGGCCTGTAAACATGAAGCTTTCCATCATAGCCATCATTTAAGGGTCTCTTCCATAGATCTGCAGCTGGATATGAGTTGTTTTCGTAGAAGATTCAGCTAGCCCAGAGCCATGGGTCAAAGACCAGCAAACGTGATCCTCTTGAGCATCCTATATGGTGTCCCCAGGGCTGGTTTGGTGCTGAGGGCAGTGAAAATGCCTGCCATGCATTCATCCCCTTGGGATGGTGGTGGGCAGAGAGGAAGGGTAAGGGAAAGGAGAGCTGGATTTATAACCATTTTGCTGGTTGCACAAGGATGACTGGTGTTCTTGGCTCTGACATAAGCTCTATGAGGTGCTCAGACAGGCCTTGTCTCATCTGGGTACCAGTATGGAAACTAGGTTAGAATCCAGCCTTAAAAAAAGAAAATCCAAACATTTAAAAATGGTTCTCTATGGAAATGAAATTTACATATGAAAGCACAGCCTGTTAGAAAAAGTAATGGTCCCACTATGATCTGCTTAAACTAGAAGTCAGTCAGGAAAAGGAAGATGGAAAATTCACTGGACTGAAGTCTACTTGACATCTGCTCTTCTGCAGAAGCAACTTGGTCTAAGTAACTCCATAGGTATCTGTTTCTAAGCTGAGTCTGAAAATTTGTTTCTTAACTGGGAATGTCAACCTGTTATATTATTTTTGTTCCTTTTTTTTTTTATATATAAATGCTGCAGAGCTATAGCATTTCACCTAATTTTGAACTTTTAATGGGACTCAAAAATGAGAAGAAAAATCCGTCACAGATAAGTTTCTAGTGTGGCTGTTTCAAAAGGGAGGTAGCATTTTTTACTAGCATTCTATTGCTCCTAAAGCTAACCTAATTTTTTTTTAATTAAAAAAAACTTGCCACATGTGCTGGGTGGGTTGGTGCACACTGTGAAAGCACCACTGATGCTTCCTGTCCTGAGAGATGTGGTGGCCCTTGGCAAAAGTGCATGGGAGCAGTGCTGCTGCTGTGCCTGGAGGTATTTTATGATTCCGTTTCCCTGTCTGGAAGTCATCTGTGCACAAATTGAGGACTTTGTACAGTTGCATGGACATGGAGGTTGCAGTCCTTGCTGAAGGTCCCAGATGTGCCAGCACTCTCAGTGACAAAAACTAATGTTATGCACATGCCACAAGGAAGGGAAAGTTCCTCCTTAACGGTATTACCCTAGGACTCAAGGCAACCCACCTGGCCAGGTGTCACACAAAACCTAGAGAAGGGGATCATGCCCATGCTGGAGGCACATCAGGTGTCTTGCTGCAGTGCATTCTAATTACTCCACCTGGCAACATTGCTTGCTTTCTACTCTCATTGAATTTTTGCCTAATTTTGCCTAACACACCTGATTTGTGTTAGGGAGTAAGGCACTAATGACAGCTATGCAGTTACACCTGTGTGCATGTATGTAGTAATAAGGTTCAAAGGTCACTGAGTAATTATATTAACTTTACAGGCTCCCTGCTATTTTTCTGTTGATGGGGAGAGAAAGGACCATCATTTTGTGCTCTGATAAGTGCCTTCGCTTCCAGCAAAGCAGGGGCTGATTCCTGGCTACTCCAGCCTTTTCCCAGCTGGATGTCTACTGTCCTTTCTTTAGTTTCTCCACTTGTGTTTCTGGACTCCTTACGTCAGAAATCCAGGGTATGTAAAAATTATCAGTGTGTATCTACTGATGCTATTGTAACATGGAGCAATTATTTAAATTACTCAGGAGGACATCATTCATCCACAGGGTGGGATAAACTAATAGCTGGAGCAGTGCTTTGTTTAATGCAGGTCTGTGGTCTTGGTATTGGGATTTCAGCAGCTGGCAAGACACTTTATCATCTGGGAAGACCTGCTGGGAGCCACAAATAAATCACATGAAACCTTGATATTGCCTTGCAGTGTTTTTACTGTGGTGTTCAGCTCCAGGTACTGGTGTTACACCTTGGTAAAAATGATACTGGCATGTGCCAATGGAGGAGGATGAGTGGATAGCCTTGTTGTTGCCTCCATTTTCTGGATGCAGTGAGAGATTATGAAGGGATGAGACTTTATTTTCTCCTTCCCCTGTGAGTTTTCTCACAACCTTGCTGATTGGTTCTCATTTTACTTAGTTTTTGAGGTATCAGACCAATGGAAAATGTATTCCCTGTTTTTTCATATTAGTGTGATTTTGTTGTTCTTATCTCTGTACTGCTCTTGTCAGGTAAGTGTAGAGTACAGAGTCAGTTTCCAGTTTTAAACTGAGGAGAAGCTGTCTTTCCCTAATTAGTTTGGCTTTGACCAATCCTCTGAAATCTTCGAAGTGATATGGAAATGTCCCTTAGTTTGCCTGCTTGGACGAAGGCCAGCAGAGGTTTTCTTGTGTGGGCTCGCTTTGTTTGTTTTCCTCAAAAACTGTGTTGATTCAGGCCAGTTGCCACTGATACAGTCTTTGGATATAGTGTTTGTAGCTAATTAAAATAGCCTCTAATTGAGAGCTGAATGGTGTGGACTTGAATTTTCCTGCACATTAGTCATATAAGAGGTTGCCTGGAAAAGTAAAGGGTGAATCTGCTTGAAGAGGCTTGCAAATGTCTGTTTCATTCAATTTGGAGATGCATTTGAAAAGTGGTTTAGTGGTGACTCATAATATTGCTAAAATATGTGGGAAGTTGAAGTTTCTTTAAAAAGCGCAATGTCTTGTCACTTTATTTTCCCAATACCTAATAACTTAGAGGTTGCTATGTACCTTTTATGTATTCGATATGTTATAGTGTTAAGATTAACAGGACCATTTCCTGCAGATACAAGTAGCAGAAGTATTGGATTTGGTTGTACAAGTGTGGCACAGTGTAATCCCCTTGTGCCCCATGATTTATCTGCTGAACTTCCTTCAGTCCCCATGCTGACCTTTATAACTTCATGTCTTTTCTCTTTAGACAGCTCTAAGTATGTCACTGATTGAAAATAATGTTTGAACACTCCAGTGGGAAGTTATATGTATACAGCAACTTCACCAAAATAATAATTTGCCAAAGCCTGTGAATATTGGTGATACCATAAAAATTGTTGCTGTTCCAGGAATAATACCTGTTATACCTTGGAGGTGAAAGAAACCAAGATACCAAACTCTTTTTTTTTTTTTTAAATGTATGAATTGTGGTTGATGCCTGGATCCTACTTGTCCATATTTTAATACTGATAAATGCTGAGCTTTTCCTTACAACTAACCTTGGCTCCAAATTGCTTGAGCTTCTGCTGGCTACTTTTTGATGAGTGGCATTCTTGTAACTTTACCTTTTTCTCTTCTTCATGAAATAACTGAACAAAATTATTTGATCTGGTCAAGTATCTAGAAAAGTATCCTAGTGAGCAGCCTGCATGCTCTTCTGGTATTTGCTCAGTCACTGAGTTGGGGTGCTAGATGCTACTGCATCTGGAGAGCATCCACCAGGACACGTTTGATGGTTGGTTGGCTGGCCACTGCTGTAGGCTGCTGGGTGAATAAGAGTGGTATGGTTACCAGGCTCATTAGCTAGCTTTTATTGCCGTGCTGAAGTGTGGGGTATGGGAAACGGGCATTGTTTTGGCCTCTTTTATAATTTTTTGTTTTATTTTGCACCCCACTTTTGCTATGGGGTTAGTATGTGTGTCTTCTGTAGTCTTTTGATTTTGTGGGGG
>VWZF01002109.1:2734835-2842642 GCA_013396755.1 Sclerurus mexicanus
TATTTTTTTTTTCCTGTTTAACAGAAGCACACAGCTTTCTGCCCTCATTCCATCCAACTACCACTGCGCTCAGCTGAGATCCAGTTAAAGCTGAATATATGCTTTTCCAATACCCACAAGTTTGACACCAGGTACACATTTCAAAATGTTAATATCCATGTTTTATGTACTTCTAATTCACTTTTCTATTTCTAATTTCAGTTTCTAATTCAATTTCAAAATAAATAATATACCATCTTTTCACTTTATTTTGGTTTTTTGGGTTCTTTTGTTTGGTTGGGGTTTTTTTTCTTTGCTTTTTAAAGAAGGATGAGGTAGGTTTTGTATATCTGTTCGAACAGAGATGTGGATTTTGTTTCTCTGTTCTAACAGAGATGTCTGTATGCAAGCTAATACTTTAAACTGGCCCTCTGTCTAATGCAAAGAGGCAGGCACTTTTGAGTAAAGGAATCATGGTTCCTTTCCTTNGCTTTTTAAAGAAGGATGAGGTAGGTTTTGTATATCTGTTCGAACAGAGATGTGGATTTTGTTTCTCTGTTCTAACAGAGATGTCTGTATGCAAGCTAATACTTTAAACTGGCCCTCTGTCTAATGCAAAGAGGCAGGCACTTTTGAGTAAAGGAATCATGGTTCCTTTCCTTCTCGTGTAGACCTTTAAAATATGTCAGATGAATTGCATCCTAAAAAGCTTATTTCTCTTCAGTGATTGTAAAAGGAAGCCTAAGGTGCCAAACTCAGATAGAGACATTTACATTGCAGATACCTTAAGATGGAAGAGGTGAATCCCACCCCAGGAAATTACTCTCCTTGGCTTGCCATGCATTTCCAATTTAAATGTGAATCTGCATGATAAGCTGGTATGTGGCATAGCAAAGCTGATTCATCAGGAAGTGCATGGAGAGGAATTGAGATGGCCCTGATCTTCAGAGCTTGTGCCCTGGAGGAGCTCTCACTTCAATTGGTGTAATACATGTACCTTAAATATCACAAAAATAAATGGGAGTGTGGTGACATATAAATGATCCCTTATCTTAGGTTTTGTGCAGTCCTGTATTTTGAGTGGGCTTTTTTACCTCCATGACTTTTTTCCTCAAGAACATCTGCAAACCTGAGCTCTGCCCTTCCTTTTTGTTTCTAGGACTGAAACATAAACGTTTGTGAAAAGGCAGATGCTGGGAGATGTATCTGCCTTGATTCATGTGGAAAGGCACCCCTTGGGTAGGAGCCCTGGGATGCTGAGCCAGTTAGTGGAAGAGGAGCTTCCAAGATTGCAGCACTAAGCTTCTGGTTCCAGTCAAATTAATGGTTTATCTAACAAAGTTGTTAGTCCTGTGAATATGGTATATGTAGATCCAATTAGTCTCTGCAAAACTCAAAAAAAATATCTTTTTTCTACCCTCCTTTCTTGAGTCCCTGAGAACTGCAGTTTGGACAGATGTTCCACTGCAAGTTTTGACTGCTTCCCTTCCATCCCCAAATCAACCCGCTTGATTTTGCCATCTGTTTCTGTGGCTGTATGGGGAACCAAGCTGGGAAATGAAGCTCTAATTTTAAAATCTGTGTTGGGTTTGTAGCTCCTGCTAGGCTGTTTTCACCTGGGATCAGTTTCCTGCCTGGTTTACAGCTGATTTTTGTGTAGCTGTGTGGTACTAGCACAAGCTGCGGGACAGCACAGAGCTGCTCAAAACGTGTGTGAGATTTCCTCTCCCAGCCTTCCTGTTTCCAACCTTAGGTGCTCTGAAGGTCAGTCCCCAATGTGTTGGCTAAGTCTCATGCTCTAGGGGACAGTGAACATGGCATATGTGTATTACACAAGTATGTGTGAGTAGGAATGTGTATGTATATACACATGTGTGTACTTAATGCCTTCTTTGCCCCAGCCTTTGATATCAAGAGTAGTTGTCCTCAGGATACCCAGCTCCCAGAGCTGGAAGTTGGTAACGAGGAGATGAGTGGAGCCTCCATAATCCAGGAGGAGGTGGTTAGTGACCAGCTATGCCAATTAGACACAACTCTGTGGGCCCTGGTGGGATCCACCCTAGAGTGTTCAGGGAACTGGTGAAAGAACTTGCCAAGCCACCCTTGATCATCTACCAGCAGTCCTGGTTAACTGGAGAAGTCCCAGCTGCCTGGAAATTAGTAAATGTGACACCTATCTACAAGAAGGGTTGGAAGGACAATCCAGGGAACTACAGGTTTGTCAGCCTAACCTCGGTTCTGGGCAAGGTTTTAGGGATCATCCTGAGTGTCATTACATGGCACATGGAGGGCAACCAAGGGATCAAGCCTGATGAACATGGATTTACGAAAGGAAGGCCCTGCTTGACCAACCTCATCTCCTTCTATGACAAGGTGGATGAGAGCAGGGCTGTGGATGTGCTCTGTCTGGACTTCAGTAAAGTGTTTGACACCACCTCTCACAGCATCCTCCTAGAAAAACTGGCTGCTTGTGGCTTGGATGGGTGGACTCTTAGACGGATTAAAAACTGTCTGATGGCCAGGCCCAGAGAGATGCAGTGAATGGAATTAAAGCTGACAGCTGGTCCCTAGCAGTGTTCCCCAGGGCTCAGTTTTGGGGCTGGTCCTGTTTAACATTTTTATTGATGACCTGGATGTGGGGATCAAGTGCACCCTCAGTAAATCTGCAGATGACACTAAGTTGGGTGGGAGTGTTGATCTGCTCGAGGGTGGGAAGGCTCCACAGAGAGACCTGGACAGATTCGATCAATGGGCTGAGAACAAACTGCATGAGGTCCAATAAGGTGAAGTTCCAGGTCCTGTACTTGGGTCACAACAACTCCAGGCCATGCTACAGGGTGGGGAGGAGTGGCTTGAGAGCTGTTCATCAGGAAAGAACTTGGGGGTGCTGGTTGACTCAGGAAAGAACTTGGGGGTGCTGGTTGACAGACAGCTGGCTCTGTGAGCCAGCAGTGTGCCCAGGTGGCCAAGAAGGTTGATGGCATCCTGGCAATGGGGTGTCCAGCAGGAGCAGGGAAGTGTCAGCACTGGTGAGGCAACACCTTGAGTACTGCATTCAGTTCTGGGCCCTGACTTTAAAAGGACGTTGAGGTGTTGGAGTGTGTCCAGTGAAGGGCAACAAGGCTTGCAGAAGGACTAGAAAACAAGTCCTGTGAGGAATGGGTAAGGGAGCTGGGCTTGTTTAGTCTTGAGGAGAGAAAGCTCAAGGGGCAACCTCTACAACTACCAGAATGGAGGTTGCAGCCAGGTGAAGGCTGGTCTCTTCTGCCATATCTGAAGTGAGAGGACCAAAGGAAATGGCCTTAAGATGAGACAGGGGAGATTCAGATTGGATATTAGGAAAGAATTTTTCATTAGGGTGGTCAGGCACTGGGGCAGGTTGTTCAGGGAGGTGACAGAGTGACCATTCCTGGAGGTGTTTAAGAGGTGTCTGGATCTGGCAGTGCGTGAAATGGTTTAGTGGTTTAGGGCTTGCAGTGGTAGCACGGGGTGGACAGTTGGACTTGATCTTAAAGGTCTCTTCCAACCTATGTATGCTACTTTGCTAAGCAAAGTGTGTTCTGTTCTCTTTTTTTCCTGCTGGTTCTAGTATCCTCCAGTAAAAACTAAGAGACTCAAACCTCAGCATCATGCAAATTCATTTTACAATTTATACAGAACTTCAGAGAAAGAAAGGCATGAGAGCAAACTGCATCTTGCCTCTTAAAAGCAGAGCTCTGTGCGTATAGCACATGCCCAAATCCATCTGTCTTGCATGATATTGCAGATACGTAGCACTAAATTCACTCACCCTGTTGCTGATTATTTGGTGTTGGTTTCTTCTCCCCACTGTTGGTTTTAATTTTTTTAAGCAGGTGACTGAATCCTTGAACAGCCCTGATTTTTGAATGGGGATTTTTAGGAGTGTAATCTAGCAATCCCACACTGGTGGCACATGTTTTTTGGTGTTTTTTTTGTTTGTTTGTTTTGTTTAACAGCTGGTATAATTTCTTTGATGCCATTGGATGATTTTGCCATCATCAGAAGACTAAAGGAAGATTTCTTTATTCTTTAGTCTTGATGTAAAATGGCATATGTTCCTTTCTCTAAAAAAAAGGAGAGCTAATTGAAGTATTTAAATACAGAATAACAGCTAATAATGGAGTATTTAAAACTTATGTTGTCCTGAATAGGTTTTAAATGAACAATGAAAACAAGGCAGATGTTGATCAATGTTTACTTCAGTGGGGGTTAAAAATTATTTGTGCTTTGTGGTAGTAATTGTCAGATCTAACTGAGAAATTGGAGGGAAGTGAGTTACGGAAGGATTTTGTATGACTTTTTACCTCAAAAAAAGGGATATTATTACTTGAAAGTTTTAGAGACATTGGCTGGAGATGAACAATTCTGACTAAGGGGATTGAGAATGTTCTATTAAGGGCTACTTGTTAGCCCTTGGTCTTGTTGCTTTTATTTCAAGTCACTGATTATGAAGTGTATTCGTGCCTTCTGTAGTCTTCTGAAATTATGTGCATGTTTCATTACAGTTTTTTACAATGCGTTTATGTCTGTTTACAGCACAGTTCTGTTGATTTGCTCCAGTTGCTGGGGATTTATCAGTGCATCAAGCATTGTTACTTACTTTCAGGTCAGCATTATACTCAAACTACAGTGGCCAGGCAAAATGCTTTTGCACAAATCCCTGAAAATTTCTTGAGGTCACGAAGACATGTAACATTCATTTTGAATAAAATTAATTTGCATTAAAAAAAACCTTTGAGCCATTTAAAGGCTATAACTCTGTAAAGCTTTTAAAAGTTAAAAAAATCTGTCTCTGTGCCTCTCCCAGATGCTTGTAGTGCCAGGGCCCAAGAGATTTAAACGTGATATTGAATGGTATTGTAGTTGAATCTTATTTTCAGTTATTTGTCTAATATTTGCTAAACTGAAATCTGAACAAATTTCCTTTTACTGGAGAAAACTAGGTTTCTGGCTCGAGCAGGTCATAGACTAGGGGCTCTGGTCAGTACAGTTTAACATCTGCCTCTGTAGGAAAGAGCCACTTGAGCCTGAGTGGCATTGAGGCATTGCGTTAAGACCAGCCTTCCCTACTGAAGGACACAATTGAATAGACAAGTCGAAGCATCATCTCCTTTCTGAGTATCATTCTGTGTTTCTGCAAATCTGCCAGTCTCTTATTGTGAAAGCCTTAAATATTATTTTAATGTGGGCTTGTGTTCCCTCTGGTTTTACAGCAGCTGTTAATATAAACTGTTCATGAAGCTGCTCAGAGTTCTGTGGTGTTGGGTGGGGTTTTTATTATTATTTCTTTAAAGATTGGGGTTTGTTTGTTTCTGTTTTAAATAATGTAAATTTGAAGCTCCCTCAGTAAAAATGGGTCATGGGGATTGGTTGACATATATATATGAAAGGACAGTTGTAGCAAAGAAGAAGCTTGTTTACAGAGCAATGAAAAGTTAGAGGATGGACTTCAATAGTTATATCTTGTATCAGTTTGATTTCTGTAGATCAGTGCAGTAGTATTTTAATAGCTTTTCCTACAGTGGCTTTTTTAAAGCTGAAATTCTGTGCAGTCTCTAAGATTCACACTGCTAGAATACCTTGACTGTTTTTAATATTTGGCCTTTATAGCCAAAACTACTTTATAGCCAATAGTGTTTAACACTGTTCAGGAATGCTTGCTCTTTTCTTGCAGTAATTTGTTTTTCATATTTTCATTCTTCTGTTTAAAAACAAAATCTTAAAAGGAGTATGATAATTACTAGTTATTAACCTTCTTTTGCCATTAGTCGTGTTGAAAGCTGGCGTAAAAAGTGCTGTGAGTGTTAAGAAATGTTTTAATTAGGTCATTAGGTCCTATGTGATTTAGTGAAAGCCCAGGGAGAAATGATAACAGAAAGAGGTGTAAATGGGCAGAGTCTTAATTCAACAAAGCGTTTTTAGAGATGCACTAAGAGGGCTTAAATGCTCCCTTGCAGTTGAGCATAGGCTTTGCTGGGTTCGAGCCTAAAGCAGATTTTCACCTCAAATGGGGAGGGCTTAGCATCTTGACAGAAGTCAGTAGTGCAGCACAGCTGGTGAAATTGGTGAGTTTTGACTCCATAGGTGCCGTTTCTGCATTAGCTGGAAGTGGTGCTGCACATTGGGAACACCTGCCTTGAGACTTCACCTTTGTTGTGGTTTCCTCATTGGGAATTTTGTTAATCTGGTAGGTCAGAAAAAGAAAGAAAAGAAAGGGAAAAAATTACTAAATTATACCTCAAACTGGAAAATGACTTTTTTTTCTCATTTACTGCCTTGAGCTTCAATGGATTCTTTTACTGTGGCAACATTATTGTGTATTTTTATCGATATACTCCTCGGTGCTGGGGAAAAAATAGTTTCCTAAATGACCCATTGACTGCTTAGATTTTTGTATCCTCCTAGTGAATGGCTTATAGCATTGTTTTAGAAATATTGTTTTCGATTTCTGAAGTCAAAAAAGTAAAAAAAAAAAAAAGGCATTTGATTGGGGGAATGTTTCTTTGGCCTGCTTTACTAAAAAGTGGAAAAACGTCAACATAGTGATCTTTAAGACATGTTTAGTAGCCACAAAATGTCATATCATCTGCAATTGGATTCTAACACCTTTTTTTTAGACTACAATCAGTAAGATTAATATTTTATCCCATATTGCCTTTCCACTTTTAAAAAATGGTTTGCCAGGAGAGAAAGCTTATTTAATGGTTGTACAGGTCAGTGTGCCCTGTGCCATGCTCTGGTAACTTTTCAGCCTCCTGCTTTGATTACTAGAGAAGGAGAGGTCTCAAATTACTTTCTTTGCCTCTGTGAAAGCTGGAGCCCAGTTTTTCATGACCTCAGGTTTTTGGTTTTTTTTTTTACAAGTGGGGGCTAGTGAGACCTGATCCTCAAATGATGTATTGAGATAGGGCTTATAGCGCCTTCAGTGTGGCTACAGTCTGTTTACACCATCTCAAGCCTGGCTTTAGCTGATGGGTTTTTATACCTTTTTAGGTGAACATAAATTATATGAACACTTTACAGTCCAACGTAATAAAAAATCTGAATTGTCACCATTTCTTTCTAATTGTATCACGAGGCAGATTCCCAAGTATGCACATAAGCTTTTCACCCATTAAAATATGCATATATAATTTAATTTGCATACATTAAATTCTTCGTTTCATGAATGATTTAAGGTTATTTTGCAGTCAGAAGTCTCTGTCACATCTTTTTCGTGATTGAATTGCCTATTCTATTCAAATAAGACTTGGCAATATTGCTTGTGTGTTACAGAATGATACTGGTTACTTTGTTAGACCTCTTATCAACATGATTAATTTATAACTGGCTGCAGTGTGCTATTAGCCATAAATATATTACAGTGTAAGACTTCACGAAAGTGGGAATTTTAAAGTGTAGATAAGATGGCAATTGCAGAGGAGGTAGCTGAGGAGGTGAAATAAGGAAAGAAACCTTGGCATCTTTCATCAAAGGAGCATTTTCATATTAACATTGTTAAAAAGGCAGTAAACTCAATCTGTGGTTTCTTTATAAACAAAAATAACTGGTGTAACAAATTCAAAGAGCTTTTTTTTTTCCTATTGTGATACAGCAAAATGAATGCAGACTATTTTAAAAAATATTTGAACAGTAGCATGCTAAATGAGTGAAAAGCCTGATTTTGCTGCTTCCCCAGTGCTGCCTTGGAAGCTGCTGTTGCTCATGGGCTTTTTCTTTTACTGAAGTTGTTTGTTTCTTTTGGTGGGCTGCAGGAGTATTGCTCCACTAAGACAAGGTGATATTTTTTTTTGAGGTGATTTCCTGTGCCCATTCCTATTTACCAATAGGCATCCTTCTGGCACAATGTAAACATGATTTTTAAAAGATTGCTCCATAGGAGACTGTTGCTGTCGGGATGCCATTGGGCTGCACCTTCTCTTCATCTGTTCAAAATCTCCAGTTACTACCATATTCTTATTTCCTTGGAAATTTGGGTAGTCTGCCAGATTCTGTGACAACCCCATAATCCTGTATCTGGCCAAAAAAAGTGAAAAAAATGCAATGTATGGGGGTATGTGTTGTGGTGGGACTTGGCCCTCTTCAGAGTCAGCTTTCTCAGAACGGTGTCTGAGTCTGGTGCTTTTGGAACTTACCCACCTTCACAACATCTCTGGAGCAAAGGCTGAGTAAAGACAGAGCTACTTCCACACCTCCTTCTTCACCCAGAAATGCAAATGTGTTTCTCCAGAATGGAACAGCTCACAGAGTCACCATCCAAAATCTAACAAGAGTCATTGGAAACCTACCTGAAGATGTTAGTGTGTGGTGGCCAGAAAGAAACAGGGAGATAGGCAAAGCTTCAGAACAAACAGAAATGCCTACTTAGGCAGCATCTGCCTTTCCAGAAAGAGGTGAAGAGGACTCCCAAATTCAAGAGTCTCCTTTCCTATTCAAAGCTACTCTATCTGTGGAGCACCTGTACCATGTTTTCGAAACACTAAAGAAAGTAATTGAAACAACCAGAGAGGAGGATCTGGGCAGTAGCAGTTCAGTTCATGGAGAGAGTGAGGCTGCTGTCCAGGAGGGCTCTTCTAGAAAGAATGGACAGAGGTGCTGGGCAGTGGAAAATCCCTCAAAGGGAAAACAAGAACTGGGGACAAAGTGTAAAGCTAAAGGTGTTGAGGTAGGAATAGGTGAAACAAGGAGCCCTGTGTGTTAGGTCCAGGCACGTGTAGACTGTTTGGTGGGAGTTTGTGATCTCAATATGCATTTCATGGGCTGGATGCTTCCTGCTTTTTATCATTTTTTCCTGCCTACTGTGTGTGTTGAAATGGAAACCAAATCTGGACTGTTCTCTCCAAGAGACTGTTGATAGTAGAGCTTGTTAATGGCTTGTAGTTGTCCATGAGAGCCCTGATCCTGTAGGTCCATGTGTTACCTGTAGAGGAGAGTGGTCCCATGAAGCTTAAGTGAGACTTTCTAGATATTTGCATGTACACACGTAGATAATTGTGTTTGCCTTGGTTTAAGTATGAGACATTGGTAAGGGCTGGTCTTGAGTTTCAGAGGTGCTGTGACTATGGCGTAGGCAGGATTACAGAAAGTATAAGAGAGGAAGTGGACAGTTACTGAGAACAGAGAAATCACACAGTACTGAAAATTTCCTTTTTTACTGAGCATTAGATATTCTCAAAGAATGTATTGACACTTGCTCTAGAGTACTCCCAGTTTGCACTTTGATATTAATTGAACCAAGGACTAAAATTTCTACTTTGTTGATTGATTTTTTTTTTTAATTTTAAACTGATTAATGTTTTCATTTGAATAGCACTGCTGACTCTGCAGAAGATGTGATCTTTTAATTAGCAGATGTCAGGATTAGCATTAGTGTTGAGCTGTAATTAGCATTTGTACGCATAGTAAAAGACCCGGGCTCAGCTTGGCAGAAAGGAGAATGAAATTATAGGTAGTGGTGTAACTTGGCACTTGCCTGCCTATCGTAATGGGGTTTTTTGAGAAGTGAAACCCACAAGTATCACGATCAAGGCATGAAGTCTAGCGGATTAATTGCTGATAGAAAAATTACATATAAATTATTGGTATTGTTCTGTTAGTTAAATCATAAGTTTTGTTGGCCTAACAGAATTTAATGTATCTAATTGTCGCACACTGATGCTCTTAAATTGAAGGCTGCTAAGTGCTAATAGTTTCTTGGCTAGACTGCAGCAGGAGCGTGCATGGACATGGGTGTCTCTGGGAATGGTATTGTGAATGTAGGAGGAAGCAAGAGGCATTGCGTTTATCACAGGGCAAGGATATGCAGAAGGACCAGGGTACAAAAGGTAATGAAATCTGTCTTCAAGGAAGGAGGCTTTTCCTTTCCTGCTGATGAAAAATCAGCGTGATTCTAAGTCAGTGGAAAGAGAATACCATTGATTAATGTGGGACTTAAAAGGGGATTGTTGATTATTGTGGGGAAGTCTGTTCAGTAACATTTTATCCATGTAAAGGAAAAAATAATCTTTTTTACTGCTGCCAAGGTAATTGAAGACAATGGTGATTTCCATGACTGCTAGTAAAACAATTAGACAAAACTCAGTGTTTCTGCTTTTAGGTGCACCAAAGGAAAACAAAAGCTACCTGATTATAGGCAGGACAGGAATGGAGGTTTAGAGTTTGCAGGTTAGTGGTACTTAGAGTTACAAAGGAGCCTTCTGTAGAGTATATCTATGATAATGGTCATAATGTTACAATATAAGATGACTTTGTAGTGCTCCCATGACTAGGTACGAGAGCAGGTTTGTGTTCCTGCCTTGTGTGTGCACCTCATTTTTTCTTGTTTTGGTCTCCTCCTTGCATCTAAACCCTAGTGAAAGGGGGTTAATGATTCTGACCACGTTTGTCAAGTGCTCCGAAATTTACCTCTGACAAATGCTGTATTAGAGTGATGAGTTATTTCTGCTTGCCGCTTTGTGGTTTTAAACTCTATTTGAGGTAAACAGGACAAAGGAAAAGACTGATGTTATGTAAGTGAAGCTATGAAATAATGCTTTAAAAATCAAAGTCTTTTGAGAGGAAACATGGAATTGAGCCTTAAATCCATATTAGTTTCCTTTCCTCTCAGACTTTAAAGCTGTATGTTTACAGGTAACCAAAATTTCAAATTCTTATAGCAGATGACAGGCTGCTCCCCTCTTGCATTTCCACCAGGGAGAAGCGAGAAAGATTTAGCTGTCATCTTTCATATATAAATAATGCTTATAAGTATAACCACCCCCTGCAAAACAACCTTCTCTTGCATCCAAACCCCTGCTTGAATCTCTGGAAACAGCCATGAATGATCCTAGGCACTAAACATGCTGTTTTGTGTGGGTTTCTATGATTGCATGTGAACTTCTCCCTTTATTTCTGAAAGGAAAAAGATGAACGTCTTTCAGGATGTTGACCTTTTGAGGGAAGAGTGTGGTACACGAGTAGCAGTATAAACCTTCAGTGATCATTCAATAAAATAGTATTAAAAACAATGGTGTGTCTGATTTGTCAAACCAAGAAGTAGTACCTCTCACCTTCCAGCTGAATAAATACAGCTCATAGTGGAGGGTAATACTGTCATCATAACATAATTGAAATTATGTTATTCCAATATGCAATTCAATAAAACTAACCACAGTAGTGGAGTTATCGATTTAAACTTAGTTAAAAGCAGTTCACATATTCATTTCAAAGTATTTCTGATGAATATCAGCTCTGGTAATATGATTTCCCTCATTCAGTAGCAGAAGTTTTTATCAGCCTGAAAGATTAGATAAATGTTAAGAAAGAATTTGATTTTCACACCACTGGCCTAAACAAACTGACTCCTTAGCAGCAGGAGCTCTTAATTTTTTTAATCTCCACATTTCTGGTACATGCCCAGTTTTCAGTGTGTTTAAAAAAAAAGATTACTTAATGGCATATTTTCAAAGGCCGGGGTCCTTTTTAACTGGACAGGGGTCCTTTTCAGCCACCTCTGGTTGTAGGCGTGATTATTTGTCATGTAAATGTATGGCTGCGACCTCTTCTGAACCGGAGGAAAGAGTCTGCAGTAATTACTTGGGTTTTTCCTAGTGTAATTAGCAAGTAATCTGCTGTGACATCTAAGTACAACATATGTAGTCAGCCTGTGAGTAAATATGTTGTTTAGTGAATTGTAAAGCAATGTCACCCTTTCTTCAGTGGTATTGCAGGAAAGCTTTTTGCATACACTGGCTCCCAAGGCTATTTGTTCATGGCTCATTCTGCCCTGTCCAAAGAGGAGCAACAAAGTTGCTGAAGGGTCTGGGAGCACAAGCCTTAAAAGAGGATAAGGGAGCTGGGGTTGTTTACCCTGGAGAAAAGGAGGCTCAGGAGGGACCTTAGTGCTTTCTACAATTACCTGAAAGGAGGTTGTAGTGAGGTGGGGTTCAGTCTCTTCTCACTAGTAACAAGGGATAGGATGAGATGAACGGGCCTCAAGTTGCAGCAGTGGAGATCTGCACTGGACATTAGGAAGAAATTCTTCACCAAAAGGGTTATCAAGCACTGGAACAGGCTGCCCAAAGAATTAGTGGAGTCAACATCCCTGGAGGTATTTAAAAGATGTGTAGCTGTTTAGGAAGATGTTTAGGAATGTGGTTCAGTGGTGGACTTGGCAGTGCTGGGTTAACCTAAATGATTCCATGATTCTGAGTGGTCACTGAAACATAAGGATGCAAGAGCATAGATGATTTCATAGGAGGGGAGGTGAAAATATATAGGATTGGCCATTATTTCTTCCATGTGACACAATCAATACTGCAGTCCTAAGGCCAACATTGCCCTTCTTTTTCTTTCCTATCCTCTAGTTCCTTCCTGTTTTAAATCCACTTTTAAGAGGGCAGCATGATGGTTAATACTTGGAGAATTTAGATCTTGCAGTAAGTGTACTAGTTTGCTAGTTCTCTTAGGGCTTGCTGTCAGAATAGCTATCGATTGTATACTATCACTGCTTTTCTTACAGAAGTGAGAGTCTTAAAAAAATTAATTCCTTAAAGAGGATCTATTGTAGGGTTTTTTCCCACCTTTTCTTTCCCCCCACCCCACTTTCAAGAGCTGTGCTTAACCCTTTCCATTTAATATATAACTTTTGCCAAAAAATATTTCCCTCCCCACCTTGTATATGCTCCTTTTGTGCATACTTGCTCAAACTACAATAGTTGTTCTGCGCTTACATGCTTTGTTTCAAGTGTTTTACCAAAAATCTCTTGTGGTAGGAGCAAGCCAGCTGTCTATAACCTGCTGAGCTGACCTGAGATTCTTGCTTTGCATGAAATTGCTTTGTCAGTCTGAACCTGAGATGTAACATGTGTTCTATTTTGCTTCTAAATGTGATGGTAAGGAAGTCATTGATAGCCGAAAGCATGTGACAAAGACTTTACATTGAAGTTAGAGTCCTTGCACTTGACTAAACTGTAATTTTTCCTGTGTGGATTGTTCATGAAGATGCAAACCACTTTCTTCTATCGACAGCACATCTAATTGATTTCAGAGTGTGGAGCTCCCAGTGAATGCTATTTGTCCTTGAAGTGTTCCGAATACTTCAATTTATTACACCATTCCAATTAAAAAGAGGATTGTGTATGTAAAAAAAGAAATGAACAGTGTTTGCACCTGCTCATGTTGTTTATTAGGCTACACCTCATTTTTTTATATGTCATTGCATCAACAGGCTGCTTGCCTTGATGATTCCCTACTTGTGCCCAGTGTAGGTGCTGCCCCACCTCCTTTGCTCTGCGTAGGTCAGGCAGTGCTGTGAATTGTTTGGGGAAGAAGAACTCCAACAGTGAGATCAGTTTGTCCTGGAAATGGATCTTGGTTGATGGTTTGAAGGGGTTCAAGTCCCTAGTCAATATTTATAACTCAGCTGGCCACACATGTAAGTAACCTGTATGTAGGGGTGTAACCCTGAGTTTAATGGTACCTTTGGTATGGCCAGCATTTCCAACTTGATACGTGGTATCAGAAGTTGTTATATTTATTTTCACTGGGGAACAATGCAAAAAAGTTAGTGGGAAATTTTTATGGTACCCACTAGGGAAAATTAAGCACACATTTGTGCTTAAATGTACGGGCAGAGCCCTGCTGCAGTACACGGTTCCACAGGGAGTCTGCAAAGATGCACCACAAGCAAATTCCTTATATACAGTGGCTCCAGCACCAATCCTGAGAGTAATGTCATGAGGCACCTCATCCCAGCCAGGGGTCTGTCCCCCAGCCCAGTTCTGCTGCGCAAAGATGTCCCTGAGCTCAGCCCTTGAGGCTTCAGTTCCAGCATGGCTACAAAACAGTGCTGAGACTGTTTCTTACTTCATCATCAAGGGAAACTTCAGTCCCTTGTAGGAAGTCCTTCTGTCCTTGTCATCCCTACTTCCAGACAATTTAACCCCTTCTTGTAGTTGGACTTCTTGCCTCTGTGCTGGATCATTCCTTGGTCACAAATTACTGCTGCTGAGCTGTCACAATTAGAATTTCTCACTGTATGACTCCCCCTCACTCCTGATTTAGGATTTGTTACAAACTCAGGAATAATGTTTTGAACAGCCTCTAACAATGCTGCTTCTGGTACTTTACCTATTCAGCATCCTACCATAATCTGTTGCAAAGGTGTAGGTGATGAAATTGTACATTCACTGCTGTGCTCCAGTGTTGGACTGTTGCTGAATTTTGTGAAGCAGAATTCAGTTGCTGTCACGTGTTCAGAGTTTTTAGGAAAATGTTTTGGGTTTGTGTTTGAAATTTTAAAAAGTGCAGCTGATGTGCAAACATCTACTGAGCTCTGACAACTGTGCAATTTGAGACACAAATGGCTGTCTAGCAGTATCCTTGTGAACCTCTTTGCTCAGTTGTGCCATGATCCTCCTTGGTAAAAGTGTGGAAAGCTGAGTGATTGAAACAATAACGATAGAAATCAAAGTTGAGTGTTGGAGGTTGCACTGAGGGGAGACACTGCTGCAGAAGTAACATCACATCCAGAAACTTAGGGGTTAATTCAGTGTCCCTTTAGCCTTGTTTATTAATATGGGTGTATACAAATCAACTTTCCTTGAGTGAATGAGGATAGTGAAGCTGCTGGATCTCTTTTGGTTTGGAGATGTGATGTGTCAGGAGCAGAGAGCCTGGCAGGTACTAGAGCCATGGTATCATGCCATGTCTTCTGTCCTCCTGCAAGCCCAGGAATGAAACAGAGCAAAAACAAGTCTTGCAAAAAAGAAGCCTGTGTAGTGGTGTGAGAATGGTTTACTTGAGAGGTAATCAGCATGCAGAGGAATTAATGTATCTTTGGAGTTAAGGTTCAGCTCTCTGAGTGGAAAAAAAAGCTGCACTGATAAAAACTGCATGTGTGTAAGTGGTGATGATTTGGCCGTTTGCACCTCCTGGGGCTCAGTTATTTGAGCAGGTGGTGAGAAGAAGCTCTGCTCAGTGGTGTGGGTGCATGTGCAAATTCATTAGCTTGAGAAAATATCCCCACCCTAGTGATAGCAGCTCAGTTATTTGGGGAGGAATGCTGACCTTTCCGGCATATCAGTTTGCTGGGCCCTCACAGGAGCAGTCATCTGAAGGGGTGCTGCTCTGCCCTGCCAGGCAAGGCTGGAGGGCTCTTATCTTCTTCCTTCCGCCTCGATAATAACACTTGTCATCTTGCTGCGCATGTGGATTTTACACAGCTCAGCATGCTTTCCAGCAGACACCAAAATATTAATTATAATGCTGTAAAAATTAATTGAAACACAGCATAATCTCTGTTAAGTAAGGTCACTGAAATTGTCTTAAAATAGACTGCTCAAGAAGTAAGATGAAATCTCTCTACAGAGAAGCTTAGCAGATTTCCTGTGCCAGTCCTCTCGAGATGCTTCTTACTGCCGTTAAAGTGCATTCAGTGTTTCTGTATTTTCCCTTAGAGCAGCTAAGGAGCAGCTTTCCTATTCTGCTCATCTCTGCTAACCTGTTCATAGTATTTTGGCCCCCCCTTGCCCAGATGGTGGTAATTGTAGCCAGGCACTAACTGGTAATACCTTTGTCTGAGTGCTGATGCCTTGAGAGAAGACTTGGACCTATGGAGGATGTGGATGGAGATCCAGTCTGGTGGTTCTTTGATTCCCATCATTGTTTTAATACTTGCATTTCCTGTGATGATCTTGAAAGGTTTTAGAGCAGAACTGGCACGAAACATTTGGTTGTTAGTGTGTACTCAGTGCCTACAAAACTGTCCAGCAAAGGTGGAAGGATGAAAGCCCACCAGCTTCCCAGTGATCCCTGTCCAACTGTTGTATAATTTTTAGGAGTTGCAGCAGGGTCTTTTTCATCCCATTTCAAGCCAGCTAGTACTAAATCTGTTTAGATTTGGAAGCAGAATGCATGTTTACTCTAGAGATTGTTCTTATTTCATTGAATTGGCTATTGGAAATAGATGGTCCATAACTTCAGTATCACAGTGGGATGCAAGCTAGCATTTTAGGAATGCTGATAGTGATGTGGTTACTTTAAGAAATTCAGGCGCCCATGTGGTGAGGTAAGCATTTACTTTCAGAGGCTGTGTGAATGGGATCTCTGACAGTTTGTAGTTTTGGGCAACATCTGCTGCATTTTATTTGAAGATAAACTGCTGTCTGGAAAGGTAAAATCACCACCTGCAGTCAGAGAAGGTCTAACTGGACCAAATAAGCTTCCCAACATGTAGTAGTGTGACCTTTTTCCAGCTCTGCTTTTCTCTGTTGGCGTTGTAAAGTCCTTTTCTCTGACTGGACATCAATGGCCTGCAGAAATAGTAACCTTCAAGTGGAGGGAAAAAGAAATAAAAGAAATCTGAGCTTCAGGTGAGCAAGATGAGAGCACGGGTGGAGGAGCTGCTGTGTTGTCTGGATGCTGTGATGCTCTGTGCCTTTCAGCCCTATGCTCAAAAGACAGAGTGCTTCTACACTTGCTTTGTTATATTTTGCTTTTTTTCTTGCCTGTTGACGAAATCTTTGGGGAGGAAATAGGTATGTGTGGATCTAACTCTCCTAAAGCTGGGACATCACAGCTAGGTGAAAAGAGAAGCTATGGGGCTTTGGTGGGGAGAGGAGGGATCCCAGACCAGAGGCAGCCTGTGCTGCCTTTTGTTCACTGGTTTTTGTTTTCAATAAAAATCACATGGTTTTGGAAGGAGCCTCCTGAGGGAGAAAGGGTAGCAGTGCTGTGTGTAAATTTTTAGTTCACTCTTATGTTAGAGCTTTGAGGGAAAAAATGGATGGTTTAGCACTTAATGATTTTCTGTGATTTTGGATGATACAAAGATAACTTTATGTACTGTGAACTCAAGGCTGTCTTGGTGTCTGGACTTACGCAGCAGTGGGGAAGGGAATATGTTGCAAACTGCAGCAATTAATCCCAGCAGTTTGTTTGTTAGGCTTCGTGGAGGCATGCCTTGCCATGTAGAAGTGGAAATATTTTAGTGGAAATTGAAAAATCAGACAGCAACCTTCTCTTAGGCTGGACTTCACACAAGACATCTGAACTGCACTATATCCATATTTTAAAAATTTGTTGCTAAACTTTGCAAGAAAAGAGCAATCAGACTTCATGTTGTGATGACAAAGGGTGGATTCACTGTCAGAGTGATTAGAGACTCGGGTTATCCCCAGCAATTGTGATGCTGTAAATATTCGGTCCTCCTTACCCTGAAGCCAGCAACCTATAACCCTTTTAGAGAAGAAATGCAATGAGGTTGTGAGCCAGCAGACCCATTTGGAAATGTATTCTTCCTCTGCTGTTGGGTGTTACAGCACTAAAAATAAATTAAAAGGCACCATCGTAGGATATTATTGCTAGCTTATGATACAACTTAGCTGCTGATAGACAGTCTATTATAACAATTCCTTCTGGCTGCTGACAGCTCACCAGGTGCTTGGAAATGTCAGCCCCTGCCCCAGGATATATGGAGAGGTTATGGTCTAATTTTCAGGTCTTCCATGCTCTCTGTGAGTGGAGAGGAGCAAGGAGTTGGCCTCAGGAGTCTTGCATCCAGCTTGTGTTTGTCAGTGTTGTTCAGCCTACCCGAATGGTTCTCTTGCGCATCTCTTCACTCTGTCAGACTTGTGGGTTTTGGTGTGCTATTGTCTCCCATGTTAGTAGCCACTTCTTTTTTTTTTCTTTATTGGAACCATCTCAATTAGTGTACATGCTGACACTTCTCCCTCCCAAACTTAAGGAGGGGCCCACTCAGCCTTACTGGTATGTTTGGTAAACTGTATAATTAGAAAGCTAAAAATAATCTACTGAAAGCAGCAGTTTCACAGGGGGTGTCCCAGTTTGGCAACACTGGGCTCTGAGTCACATTTGCTTTACTGAGAGCCAAGCTGGTTTAAGACATCAGTGGACATTGCCTTTCTGAGTAGGCAGTGTTTGCCTATGTGTGGTGCAGCACAGCTGAGATCTGGCCATCCAGCCCCAGTGCTGATAGTGCCAGTGTGCTGTGGCTGGTGATTTACTGCACTCTGTTAATTTAGAATTTATTAAGATGCTTACCAAAACCCTGCCCAGCACTCCAAGTATCTTGGTGCGAGCAGCAAGGATAGAAATCGGAGTCAGTGTTCCCATCTTTGTCTGACAGCCATCAGATCTCAGGTCTATCAGCAGTAATGCTTTTGCTTAAAGATAGCACTGCAAGCAGTATTCAGTTTTTTTCCTTCTTTTCATACAGTGATAGACCATAAATTTCTCTTTCTTGTGCTGATTTTTCTTATTTGTTTGTAGTGGGCTAATTCTCAGAATCTGAACCCCAATTGGGACCCCATTAATGCTCTTTCTTTACAGACCAGCTATAAGAAAGAAGGTCTCTCAAATACCAAGGAAGCCTGTTTTACAGCCTCACTTTATACTTTGAATATGTGCTGTTCTGGGATAGAGCTTGAATGAAGGAAATTGCAAATTATGAAATACATTTCATACTATGCTGTTGCTCCAGGTGAAAACCCCCTTGTTGCCATTTTATCATCATTTTTATTATGTGCCTTCCAGTGTGCACTCTTTTTCATCAGGCCCTATCACTTAGATTTGTGTGGTCCTAGGGGTATCTCAGCACATTGGCTGCTTCACCTTGTAACTGCCTGGAAAACTTTTAATTATGGATCTTAAAAATGATGACACCCAAATAAAAGTGGAAAGACTCTCAAAATTCTTGTCTTTAAGCATCTGTAATTCTGTCAATCACTTGCCTGGGCTTCTGGGGGCTGCCTTTGTGACCTTCAAGAACTGAACACCTGAGATGCCACTGGGGTGGCAGGACTGGCTGCCCAGAAGGCTCATAGGGATTAACTTTATCCCCTTTGTTGTCATTTTAGTCTTTTTTTGGTAACCTAATTCAGTGAACTCCCTTGTTCTGAGCAGTTTCTTTCAAACTTTATTTTGTCCCTTAGGTGATATAGGGATTAAATTTATAGCTATGGTTTGTGAGCCATACTTAGCACAAATTAGAGTAAGTCATTAAATGTGCTGCCATTGGCTTTAGAGGAGAAGCAAATGCAGCCCAGTACTAGGGCCATTGAACTTCCAGTAAGTGGTGAATACCAAAAATAAGTAAAAATGCATGAGTAACAGGTTTCAGCCGAAGAATTCTAACCTTCATTACAAGTTCTTTTTAAAACCCTGAAGACTGGCTTGCTTTAGATATGTGCTACTCTTGGACTTCCTTGTTTCCCAGTGGATTGGCTGGTCCAACACACATAACTGGATGTCATGCTGTGAGAGCAGCGGAGCTGCATCTGCTGACTGGACTGGATATGGAGGTACATCAGTGTGTGTACCTGCAGAAGGAGGTGGACCTAAGCAAGTCCTAAGCTGAACTGTGTTGGGTCATCTGCCAGGCTAATGCGTCTGCTGTGCATGTGTCCACAGCAGAACTGAGCTGCTGGTCCCACTTGTGGCTTGGTTTCTCATAGCAGGAGGTCCTCAGCAGCCCTCACTTCAGGGCAGCCCAGTTGTATGAATGAGTCCCTGTGTCACAAATCCTTGTCACATCCTTGCAGGTGTGGCTCTTAGGGAGGTTTTGATGACAGCTTTTGGCTTTTCATGCCAGCTCAACAGTTACCCATGGGCTGACCTGCAGCGCTGCCTGACTGCGTTGATCACACAGCTGATGGAGTTGGTGGTGGGTGTCACCACAGGCTTAACAGTGCAAGATCATGTACTGATTTAAGGAAGGACAGAATCCAAACTGGAATGGATCGTCTCTGAGGATGAGCTGTGCAACAAAGACCAGAGGCAAAGAACTTGCACCCTGAAACGTGTCAGCTGCCTAGTTTGGCTGAGGATGTGTTGGGTAGTCCCATGTCCAAGTGGACAAGAGCTGTGTGTGCAGACAAGAATTTTCTTGCAGGGTGGTGCTAAAGTTGTGTTTTTTCCTTGTGTTTGAGGCTGAGCTCACATAGTTTCTTTGGTAGACACAGGACTGTGTCTTGTCTTGGATAAGCTTTGGGGAAGGAGGGCTGCAGTGCGAGGTGGAGGTGCCCCGGTAGGCAGGGTTGGGTGCTCTGGATCATGACACGCATCCGAAAACTGGCATTGCTGGCCCTGTGGTGGTTTACCTTCCATAAGAGGAAGGAGTTTGATTTTATTCTAATTGAGTCAGTGAAAGAGGGTATAATAATGGTCTTGAGGACAGGGGAAAAGATGTGTGTGTAGATTTATTTATCTGGGTTGCCATGGGTCACTTACTCATTGCTGGAGCACAGTGTAACTCTTTCACATATTTGTTTATTTGCTAATGGAAATGGTACAAAATTTTGGAGAAAGGACTGGGAACACTGATTTGGTATCTGAATACCTTCCATGCACATGCTGTGTGCAGGCAGATATTTCTTTATATCCCATTTTAAAATTCTCATCTCTGATGCTGTAGATGAGTTGTGGGATAGTGGCTGACATTTCAGCTCACTTCTTATCAGAAGCTAGTACTCAACTTTAAATAAACACCAGTGAGTCAACTTCACTGGTCTTATTGAGTGGTAATGAGGATTGTGATTTTATTCTTTGCAGCATAATTAACTGCAATGTTTTTAAGTGACATTTTGACCATTAAGTTTTGACATAGTCATTTCTCATGAATTGTTAACAAAAATTATATGCAGAAACATTTCTATGTATCCAGGGTCATGTTTGCAATTGACAGGGATCAAATATTTTGCTGCCCAGGTCACAGGAGAGTTACTGACCTCACAGAATTCAGTGGGATTTTTGTGAGTGATTTTGCAGTCTCTGGCTATTACTGTCCTCCAGTGTCAGCAAGCTCCATAGAACAGAGAACTTCAAAAAGAGGACTGTGCTGTTTCAGAACTCTAATTAAATTACTAAAACTTATCCTTCCTACCCTGTTTTCTAAATTGATTTGTAACTAACCTTTTAACAGGACACAAAATCTGCAGGCCACCTGCAAGAAGCGGTGCTATTTCCATTTAATAATATTTTCTCAACGGAGATACAAAAGATGTGCCCTGCAGAGTTAATCACAAATATCCGTTCAGAATAAACATGCAAAATGTTACATCAACAGTGTTCCTACGTATGCAGCACTCCAAGCTCTGCTGCTATTAATAATATGTTCAGAAGGCATGGGTGTGCAAAGGAATGAAGATGTTATATGCATATATGTGTTTATATATACCCACCAACTATATAACCTACATGCCAGACTTTACATAGCACTGTATCAGTTTCAACCTACTGCAGCCAGCAGGAGTTCCCTGGACTTAATTACATGCTAGCAGATCTTCACAGCGTCAAATGGTAGATACATTATTAAAAAGAAGAGCTTGGCAATTGCACAAGCTACATTCGGGAGTGCTAACTATAAAATGCTGGATGATGACTTGTGTCAGGCTCATTTGCCGCACAAGCATCCCAAATCATCCTGGTTGCAGGTGGAAATACAGTTAGATCATCTGAGGAAGGATGGATGTGTAGCCACCTGAAATTTATTTAGATAATAAACAGTTCCAGTACAGAAAATAATGCTTAAAAGCTGAGTCCTGGGGATTTCGTCATAAGGGAATCTGATTTTGCCCCCAGGAGCAAAGCAATTTGCTTGTGAGAGCTGGTGAGCAAGCTGCCTGCTGCTGGCTGCAAAAGGAGCAGTGCAGTGAATCACTGCAAAGAGCTGAACCCTGAAAAAAAATGACATTTTTTCATGTCAAAGCTGGGTTACTTGGGTTACCTGGCTTACTTTTGGCACTGTAGAGCTTCTTTTGCCCCTTGCTCTCCCTGCTCCATTTTATTTT
Source organism: Sclerurus mexicanus (assembly GCA_013396755.1). Lineage (NCBI taxonomy): Eukaryota > Metazoa > Chordata > Aves > Passeriformes > Furnariidae > Sclerurus > Sclerurus mexicanus. Next base: position 2,756,624 of record VWZF01002109.1, read on the forward strand.
GTATAAAACAAGATCCTGTCTGTGGAGGAGAGAAGGTTCACAGTAATGAAAGCACACCTCTTGGATCACACCTGTTCTGCTGAGCTTTTTTTTCCCCTTTGCAGTTTTATAATCACCCACACAGGAGCTCGGCTTTAGGTGTATCCTCGATAGAGCTCTGGGGGTGTCTGCTTTGCAGACAGGTGCAGCTCTGGCAGTCTCGTGGGCCTGCAGCCATTCCTAATATATTTTTGGGTACTTTTATCAGTGAGAGGATTGACCTGCATTTGACTCCCCTGACGGAGGGGAAAAATTTATGATTAGCAACTCTTAGTGCTTCAATGCACTGCTAGAATGGAGAGTCAGCTCAGATCCCAGTGTGGGGCATTGCAACTGGTGTTTTGCTTCAGGGCAGGAGAGAGGGGCCATCCAAATGATCCCACCGCCTGCTCTGAGCTCCTGGCTGACCACATTTTTCGACTGTTGTTCAGCATTCATCAAAACTCAGCGCTTGGAGAATGGATTTGCTGTGCTCCGCAGGAGCCTCCTGCGGTGCTCACTTCAGCTGGGAAAGGCAGCAGCATCCCACCCTGGCTCAGCACTTGGAGGATGCTTGGGATGTGAGGGTAGCCCTTTACTTGACACCTTAGTGCCTATGCTCGATAGGCAGAGAATGTATATATGAGTATTATGTATTCATATCTGTACTGCTATACAGATATGTAGACATCCATGTATACAAACATACTCTGACATACACATATACTGAAGAGTTTATATACCTTCCATTTCACCAGCTTGCAGTGATCAGTATACTGTTTACATCCCTGGATACGTGCATTGCATTTATGTGTTTGCAAAATCTAGCTGTGAGCAAAACCTACCAGAACAGGTAGATTTCACAGGACATTTTCTTCCCGGTAAAAACCCCCAAATTGGCATATTTGCTTTGCAGGTCCCAGGGTGATAACTTAAGATGGTATCACTTTCTGGGCAGTTTGAAATGCCAGTGTTAGTCAGAAATTTTAAGTGTCTGCTTTTGGACCTGAGACAGGATGCCAAAACCAACATTTATCCATTAAAGTCAATCATAATTACAACAAAACTATGTACTGTCCTGACCACAAGCTTTGCATTGAGTTTCCTTTTTGTTGTTTATTTATTGCCAGGTCATGTCTATGGTGAACCACATAATTTTTTTTTTTTAAAAAATGTGATTTCTAGTTTTTTTAGGGATGAGGAGGGATTTAGTTTTGCTCAAAATGAAAACGCAGGATTGAGAATTATTTTGTTTCTTTCTCAGTTTGTTTTGAGCTTCTTGCTGCAGTCCAATCCTCCTCCTCCTTTTTGTCAAGAAATAATAGCTTTTTCTGAGCACTCTGTGTACTTGAAAGACTGTATCTACCAGCTTGACCAGATTCCTGTTCCTTGTAATCAGCACAGATGTCATACACCACCTTTCTCCTCTCTGGGTCTGAGGCTATGGTGATTTTAATGGGCTTAAAGACAACTTCAGCATTAATAACAGCAACATTCATTTATTTCTATTGCTTCTGACAGGTTATGCAGATGTTGCAGTTATTGTAACGTTGTGCGCTTCAGATATCAGATATCCTTTGATAATTTTACAAGATGTGTTTTTCCTAATTATTTCATCCCTATTTAATTGAGGTTGTCCTTGATGTCAGGGCAGCACAGGGTGCTCGTGCAGTGGATTTCCGGGAAGGGATTTAAACTCCTGGGCTTGCTGGGGCTTGCAGAAATAGCTCCTTCTTGCCTCCAACATAAACCAGCAGCATCTCTACTGTCTGTGCCCCAAGCTAGGGGTCCTTGGCTCCTGCTCACCCTCAGCTCTCCCTGGCCTTAGCTGGATTGTAGCTCTGGCTGTCCTTGCAAGCTATGGGTGACCCCAGGTAGTGCCACTCTTCAGCCCCATCCCTATGCTCCTGAGGTAAATCATCAGCTTGTAATGCTGAAAGGGCTTGAGGAAGGGAAAATATTGTGGACAGAACAAAAAAGTGGCCCTTCATAGGGGTGTAATGTGTTAACTGCAATCGGCAGTTGGGCAGTATTGCTCTTACAGCGTTAGTTGGGTTGTTCTTGCTTGATGATAGCAAGCACAGTGGGGTTAAAATTAGGTTCCTTAATTTTCCTTCCCTTAAATTACTGGGATTTTGTTGTTGTTATTTATTTATTTATTTGTATTTGAGACTACATGAAACAAAGGGTTTATTTAAAAATGGATGCAGAAATATGCAGAGTAGAAAATGAAATGAAAGAGTGTCATGGAGGCAGAAGCCAAGAAAGTAATCAATTTAAATATAGGGGAAAAAGGTGAACTTTTATGTATTAGTGTTTTTAATTTCAAGGGCATCACCTTTTAAGTATTGAAAATGGAAATAGACACAAAGTATTAAAAAAAGGCGCCTTTCCTTTTTGCCATTGATGTTGGGTGCATCCAGTTGTGCTTACAGCAAGTTTTTCTGCAAGAGTAAAGTTGTGTGGAAAGTGTCAGCACAGGGCAGCCTGATTTTTGTGGGTCCTTAGCACAGCACCTGCATACAAACAAGACACTGAGCTCTATGGTAATTTCAGGGCTGGGAAATGCAGTAATTGTAGTCAGGGAAGTCGTATTGCACCAGATTATTTTCTAATTATACTGTACTGGACTTGCAGAGTAGACACATCTAGGGCGGCTATTCCTACTGCCTTTCTGTAAGCCCCTGTTGGTGTGTTTGGCAGTAAACTGTGCTTCCCACTTTGCTGTATGGGAAACACACTTTTTGGAGGAGTGTTGGCTCTGCAGGGAAGATGAGCCTTTCCAAAGCTCCATCCTGGCATTAGTGGCAAGGTTCTTTTGCAGAAGAGCTCTGACAATCTCACTGTTCACTGGTGCTGATGTTGGTATTTTTGTACCATGTCATCTGTAAAAGGGGCTGGTGCACACCTTTGATGCCAAGCAGACAAGGAATTACATGTGGGGAATTGCAAGTTTTGGAAATTTACATGTCTTGCTCATTCTGAAGCGAAACTGTTAATAAGGATGTGAGGGAGATCTAGGCTGGTCCTCAGTGAATCCTAACAAGATTTTGGGGTGAATTTTGAGCTTAGTGAGAGCCTTTGCATCCTTTTGGGCAGTCTGCTTATTTTCTGGAGCAAGGCAGAGTGGCTTCTAGGTGTCCCACATGACAAGGGGATGCAGCTGATGCTGTGGCCAAGCTTCATTCCTGTTTTTTACTGACAATGCAAAAGTGCCTTTTTTCAAGTTAGAGCAAAGTTATGCCGGTTCCTTCTTGCCACTTAGTTGGTTTATGCTTTATAGTAGCATTGCACATACATGGTAGGTAGCACCCCAAGTCATGTGCCTCTGTAGCACTCTGCTGGAGCGGGCTGAGGGCATGGCACTCACAGCATGGAGAGAAGGTTATTTCTCTTTTTTGCTTCTCAGTTTCCTGGTTTTTTTTTTCTTCCATCTGAAAACTCTGAGATAGGCAAGGTTTGTGGCTTGACTGCAAATGAGGTCTGCTGTGTTGTTTGGTTGGTAGACTATGCTCCTCAAGTTGCTCTTGAATTGAAGCAGATGAAGGTGGTTATGTGCAGAAACACTATTTTACAAGGAAGGAAAATTGTCCCAATCATACTTACCAGGTTTGTTGCTTTTTTGGTCAACCTGAAGCACCATGTATCTCTTTAAAAGGCTGAAATTACTCAAAATAACTGAATTTGTAGTTTTGAAAGTCAGTTGTAAAGTAATTTTGTGATCATTTTGCTGACTGAGACAGCAGCGTGCTATATTTCCACTCTTCTTGTCCCTTAAGACCTTCATAAAATGAGATCTTCTACCTCATGAACCTGTCAAAATGACTGCATTTTAAAGTAAATATGAAAGCATCAGTGAACATAATTTTCTTTGAGTTCAGTCCTGCCCTAATGGCTTTGACAGAACATCCAGTTAATTTTGCTCTAGGCTTCTGCTGCAATCTATCCTAAGGAAATTACTGAGGGTGATCGGATTTCTTTGTTTGTGAGAGGTGAATGCTGCTGAGTTGCCTGCTTTCTCTTTGCTGATGTGACCATGAGCTGGGGTTGCCTTTCTAGAGGTGTGGGATGCACAAATGTAGAGGTCCTCCACAGGGAGGAATACCTGCACCTTGGTGTTCTCCAGGCTGGCACTGCAGGTGGCTTTAGTAATGAATGGGCTTTCTGTGGGTTCCCTGGCCAGGAGTAGGGGCAATGCCTCAGAGACCTCCATGAGTAGTTTTGGGGCTGATCCCTCCCTGCTCTGCCAGAAAGTCTTTTATTAATCTTTCCTGTTCTCAGCTGACAAGGCCAGCACAATGCTTTCCCTGCACTTAAATACCCATGGGTGAAAGTAAGACATTAACCATTAAGCCACTGGGCTAGCCATATTTACTGGCCCAGAGGCTCATGTGTTGTGTGGGAAAGTCATTGCATTTTGTACACCAGCAGTGCTTTGCATGGGCCAGCAGAGCAGCTGATTTGGAGCTCTTGCCCCTGAAGTTTTGTTTGCCTCACAATTAGGTATTTTGCTTGTCACTGTTGGCAAATGAATGGCTCAATTGCCATCTTGTAATTAACCCACGTGGTCTTGCACTGACTAGCATTTGTGTGTTCTTGGGTGGTGATCCAGCTCTTTGAAGTTTACTGTTTCCTTCAGAAAAATGTCTTAAAGCAGAGAAGAAATAGGGAGAAAGCCACTTGTCTTTATTAAAAAAAACCAAAAGTGTGTGCACACAAGAAGCAAGAGAAGTTCAATGCCACAGAATTGTAGAATGCTTTGATTTAAAGGGACGTTAAATATTATCTAGTTCTGCCTCTCCCCTGCCATAGGCAGGGTATCTTCCACTAGACCAGATTGCTCAGAGCCCCATCCAACCTGGCCTTGAACAATTCCAGGGATGGGGCATCCACAACTCCTCTGGGCAGCCTGTTCCAGTGCCTTACTGCCCTCACAGTAAAGAATTTCTTCCTAACATATCATCTAAGTCTACCTTCTTTCACCTTAAAGCCATTCCCTCTTATCCAATTACTATATACCCTTGTAAAAAATCCCTGACCAGCTTTATGTACTGGAAGGGAAAGAAGAAATAAAGCAATATCCCTTGCTAAGTGGGAAACAAATCCTGATCAAGGCAAATTCTCTTCCTCCGTTTCACTTTAACACAGCAAAACATGCTGTCTTTCTCTCTTCCCAAATTGGTTCTCCTGCCTGAGCCGTGATCTTGTCGAGTACAGAACATAAATACATAAAAATATTGTTGGTAGTTTTGAAAACAGTGTGTTTAGAGTAAAAAGAATATTCTGAACAAATTGGTACAGGGACTGTGATCTGAAACCACTGTAGTCTTACATTCTAAAAGCTGTAATTTTGGATTTGGAGTCTCAATTTACTCTTAAAAGGAAAAGGTTTAACCTTAAAAGGTATAAAATGGAGCACAAGTTTACTACCTAGCTTTTAATATCTTTGCAGAAGACATATGTTTTGCAGTAATGTCAGGGGTTTTAAGTTTTGTTTTATCATAAAATAGGCTTTTTGAGTAAATTGTTTAATCAGAAATGTTGGCAGTAAAACACAATTTTCCTTTTTTCCAAAATAGCTTTGCTTGGTTTTTTTTTAACCCAGAATATTTATGGAAAATCTTCCTGTTTTATGTGGAGAGAGGTTTATAACTGGTTCAGTAAACTTTATTTCATGCTTTCACTACAGATATCATTTAATTTTAAAGTGTTAGGCTTTTCTCAGAAGAGGTAGGTTTGCATCTTCCCCAGGCCGACCCTTGGTTGCCCTAAGCCTAAGGAGGCTGGGCGCAATCCCAGCTGTGCCATTCCCAAGTTTACTCAAGGGTGATACTCGTGGGTGCTGGTCTGAGCTAGCTGAGCTTTTCTGGGCCGTTGACTTTATTCATCTCCCAGCATATCCACGGGGCAACCATTTAGCCAGGAATGCATCCCATTTTAGAGACAGACAAAGCCCTCCCAGCCTACCCCCTTCCCCGATGTATTTACTACTGCAATTGGTGATGGTTTGCATCACAATCACCGAACCAGTTTTCCAGTACTTGAAAGACTTTATCTTAGTAGTTATTGAGGTATTCATTTGTTGCTGCAGTCAGTTGTTGGGCAGGATTTGCAGACAGTCCTGAAGGTTGGGAAGAACTTAGTGGATGCCGCAGGCTGATTTTCAGCTCTCTGTAGAATCACAGACTTGAACGATATAGGTTGTGCTGCCCAGCCAGGTATTTAAATCCTATTAGTCAAAGACAATATCCCCCACTTAAACACTACAGGTTATGGCGAAGTCTTGCATAGGTGTCTTTTTTTTATCTCAAAGGAAAAAAAAATCCAACCTCTTCTGAAATAGATGTTTCCTTTCCTTCTTCAGCAGCTGTGAAAAAAAGATGTTTCAATGGGAGTACTTGCATTGTGGGTTTTCTGTGCTAATGAAATCGAGTGAGAAAGCCGTGGAATATGGAAGTCAAAATTATAAATTGAGATATTTTTGCGAAGTGTCTTAATGAGCACTTTCAATCTTTCTGCTGCTTTGTCTTTACTTTCTGCTTCTGAGTTATTTTCATTGTCATTCTGAAAATCATTAAGGCAAAGAAGAGCATTTCAAGAAAAAGACAATGTGTGTTTTCAGTTTTTCTTATTGTTTTTATTTTTTTCCATCTCTCCTTTTTTTTCCCCCCTATCCATTAAATGATAGGAGCTGAAACAGCCAGTAATTTATGAGCTTTGAAAAAATACCTCCCCTAAATAACATGAAATGTCAATCCTGCTTTGCCTTTGGGGAATATTTTTGAAGGTCTGTAGCTAATTCTTTTTGATTTCAATACAAAATAGGACTCTAAACACCTTTTAAAATTCTGTCTGGTAGCACTTAGGGCACTTTACAATGTAGTCAGTGGGATTTGTGTGCTTACATTGTTGAAGGACTACTGTAAATGATATTTAACAGCTTTGGAGGCAGACCCACCAGTGGAAGCTGGGAATTTGTTTTACTAAGTTGCTTAGGCACTGCTGATAATCTGAAATGATTGCAGGTTTCTTTTTTAAAACAACTTAAAGTCCGCTTTCTTTGTCCTAGGATCGTTTTTCAGTGCCTTTTCTATTTCATAGTAGAAACCATGGAGGCCTTTCATGTTTCTGAAAGTAAAGCAATACACTAGAAGCTGCTTTTCCCTAAAGTGATACAGAAATCTTAATTACAAAGACAGAGAAGAAGAAAAGCATTTTACTGTTAATACAGCATGTATTATAACTCCTTAGGCAATTGGGCAAATCAATTCTTATTTGACTTTCAAAATAAATTCGCAGTCAGATTGATCCAAGGCTCTTCTGCAGGGCTGGTCGCAGCCTGCTGGCTGGGAAAGGCTGATCCTGCCTCCGGCTTGGCTACTCCTGGTTGTCCAGGTCAAAGCATACATCTGCAAAGCCTTGCATGCAGGAAAATCTGATTTCAGTTTCAGATGAAGCTGCGATCTTGACATGCATTTTTTCCATCCCTTTTTTGTTGGTGTCCCATCCCCCCCCTCCCCCCCCTTTAATTTTTTACTTGCATGAACCCATATATTTGGGGCAGGAACAGCAATAAATCTCATAGCAATGTGTTTGAGAAGGATTTCCTTGGAGAAATGCTGGACATGCTCTTGGAAGATAGAATGGTGCCTCGTATCTGGAACGTGTTCTGCTTAAGAGTTATGTTGGGTGAAAATGATTCTTTCCTAAAACAATCCTCATTTGTCCTCTCCTGTCTGCTTTCTGCATACAGCCAGTTTCCCTGGCTGCTGAAGGGGTCCAGCAAATCATTAAAGATAGGCTGGTTGGGAGATGGGTCTTTTGAAAATCTGCCTCTAATGTTGGTGCATTTAAAGAAATATGGCCGAGTACTAGCTATAAGTAAGTAGCGGTACAGAGCATGACTATTATTTTCCACCTCCATTAATCTTCCATTGGAGTTCATTGGGATAGCTTAAGGCAGGGTTATAGCTAGGCATGTTCCAACCCTGGATTGCACAGTCGCTTTGAATCACAGCCTCAGTGTGACAACAATTTTAAACTTACTAGAAGGTTCTGAGTGCCTGTAAAAATATTTCTAAAGCATTGGTTTCCTGGTATAGAGGAGTATAGATGAGGTGCTGCCATTGGTTTTGTGTGCTGCATCCAGAGGGGTCTGAAATTGCCTGGTGGTCTGCAATTAAAAGAAATTTGTAATAATAAATTTTGGAACAAGCTGAAAAGAAAGTGAAAAAAAAATGAATCTAGAGAGCCTTCTTCACTTCTAGGAATATTTAAACAATCATTACACCTTAAATTTTGGAATTAGGGATTTGTTTTCTGAATACTGCTGCCAGCTAACTTGCTTGGGGATGCTGTAGGAAAGCTTGGGGATTTACCTGATAAATTTAGCTCTTCTCCACTCAAAACCTTTGCTTTGCTTTTTTCTGAAAGCATTTCCGAGCAGTTTTTCCTGCCTTAAAAAACAGGGTGATGTAGAAGAGATAACATAACCCTCCTAACCAAAATAGGCACTTATGCCCCCTCTCACTGGTCCCACAAAGATCCTCCAGACCTCTACAGCCCCTGCACAAGGTTTCTTCAAAGGGGAGAACGTTCAGAGACTTAAATACTTTCTTTGAAACGGCTGTAAAGATTGCAGCTTCTGGAGCAAAGCCCAGCTTTTGCAGGAGTCTGTTGGCCAGGTGTGAGAATCCATGGGCTGCTGGCCAGTATCAACCCAATATATTAGGTCTGCTGGCCAGTGTAAACCCAATAGAACATTTCTGAGGTCTTGCAGCTTTGAAGTTTGGGGAAGGAGCCCTGCCAGCCCCAAAGAAGGGGCTCTGAAGTTGGAAACAATCATGATTAGTTTAGAAAGGATTTGCTGGCTTGATGTTTCACTGTGGGATGTGAGGGATGCTGCCGACATCTTTTCAGAGAGACTGTTTGCTACTGCACTGAGGGTCCTGATTTCTCTCCTAACTATTTTTAAGTCTCAAGTAATTGTTCAATGAGCGATTTTTATAGCACTTCTAGTTTATCTTCCAGACTTTCTGGTGGCATCAGTCTTGATTTCTATGAAATCTCAATTGGTAGTGTAAATGTGTTTTAAAGTAGCAAAATGCCGTTGAATTTAATACGGAAGTAAAGCCATATTGGCCAAGGCTGAATTACATGCTGGTTTTAGAAAACAGAGCGGATGCCTGTTCTGGCTTGAATTGATCCCAGGCTGGTGTAAATTCTCAAGGGTGGTTATTGCATTTATTGCTAAGGTGGGTGATGAGTTTGTGTCATCTGTCTTGCCTTGGCAGCAATGTGTCCCTTGGAGACTGGCTTCACTTCTTCCTTCCCTACTGTAAAGCTCTCGATCTGAGCGTGGACTTGAGAACTTCTCTGAAATGGATATGGTTTTACCTGAATCAGACTGTTGTCTCAAAAAGTATCATTGGCCATTCCTTCACCTTTCTACATCAGAGAGAATTTTGAATCAATCTGTTAATTTTGACGTACCGGTACCTTGCCTGTAGCGAGATGAGCTTTACTGAGTGAGGTTCCTTTTGACCTTTCCAATGATTCTTCTGGTTGACATTACTGTGTATGAATGGGGGAGTTGGTGGCCTTGGCAGATTGCCAGCTGTGCTTCCTGCTCCATTTGGATATAGAGATGCTTTCATCAAAATGGCTTTTCATTTTTGCTGTTCCACTTGCATGGCACTTTGCTCCCCAAGTGCTGGTACAATAAATCTTAGGTGAGGTCTGTAGCTTTCTAAACCTATGTGTGATGCATCATCATAATGGTGCTAGAGCAATGGGTAAAAATATGCTTGCTATGCAGGTAAATGTTCTGTGTTTGTATCCATGACCAAATGAAGTGCAATATTTTCATGTATTTTGCATTAACACTAGTGTCTTGGTGGATAAATGATGCAATTCAACTTGCTTTCCTTACTAAGAAGTGATGCAGCTCTTCAGTTTAAATATGCTCCTCTTTTGTGAGTAATTTGAGCATCAGTTGGCCCTGTTCTTACTACTATCTAGTTTACTGTGGGGAGAGCTGAACACCTGAATTTTGGCATGTATCAGGTTTGAAGCTGCTTCACTTTCAGATAGTAGATGGTAATGTTTTTGTCAGACAAACCCTGTTAAAACGTATTCATTACTCAAAATGGAAACATGGACTGCTGCTCATTGCTTGTTCACGTCTTGGCCAATTTTTAGGAAGATGGGTTTGTTGTGATTTAGTAGCAGTAGTATGATTGCTGTCAACATGTCGAATTATTTATAACTTGTAATAATTATTAATTTTAGTTCAGTGTTTAGTTCATGTTTCTGATTGGCCTGACATCACTCATGAATGTCAAAAGAAAATTTAACTTAAAGCTGATGAGGAAGTACTATTACTCTGAAACAGAAAATTGAGCATCCCTGGATACAGGAGTAGCCTTTTATTGGCTGCTTGCATGTTTTGACCCTCTTTGCTGTCAGAGCTGAGCCCCTCTAAATTTTTGACATAGAATTCTTCCTGTTATGATGCCTTAAAGGTGTGGACCTGGGGCAAGGTGATATGCTGACTCATGCAGGTGCCCTGGCTCCTCTCCCACTTGGCTGGGCACTCCCTGAGCTATGGAAATTGTCCATCATTGTAACATTAAAGTAATGTGGTGCTGGTGGTGGAAGTGTGATTGCTAAGTGTTGCAAGAGTCTTGCACAGTTTATAGAATAAGTATTTGAGCTGGGTGAGTGGAAACTGAGGGCTCACTCCCCTTCTCAAGGCTTGAGGTACAAGGAGAAAAAAACATGAAGAAAAGAGTCTCTTGATCTCTTCTTCATCAGGGGCTAATAAAACACTTAAAAATGCTGCCACCTTCTCACTGGTTTTCAGTCCCCTTGTCTTTCCAGTAAGCTTTTTGCTGGTGCTCGGGTTAGAAAGTGACACGACATCCCTGAGCCTCCCCCCCATTAAGACACCTGGTCTTCATTGTCTGTGTGTGAAGAAGTTTTTGGAGAATTTTATTTCCTTGTTAAATGTTATACCTGCTGGATCATGTGGTTTCTCATTTTTTAAAGTTCCATTCATTTACCAGTATTAAAATAAAATATTGTAAGACAGGGGTTTTTCGTAGCATGACATTTTTTGTTTACGTTGTTCATGAAAGGAAATGAAAAGCCACTTAAGCTGGACTTGAGTCTCCTTGTGCCGCAGAGGTCCCATTTGGATCCCTTCACACAGCTTTGCAATAAAAGAATTTTGTTTGCCTTTAGATATTTTTGTTCCTACGTGTGGACAAGATGAATAAGTCATTGGGATTTCAGCAGAGAAAAAGAGGAAATTAGGGAGGCATCAAAGCGAAATGCTGTGATCTGAAGCATGCTGAACTCTTGGGCAGAACCTCTCAGTGACGGTTGTTGGTAACCTCTTTCCTCTCCCGGGAAATAAGAGCTGGTTCTTAGGATATGCACCAAACTGTACCATGAGCCAGGAGGATGGGAAGGATGTGAGGGGCAGAGAAAGCTTGTTCCCGTGGCCAGTCAGCTTAATTGGCGGCTAATGATGCTGTGTGGGTGAGCAGTCTTGGTAAAGGAAGATCAAAGAAACAAGACTTTGAGGTCATTGCTGCTGTACCAGCTCCAAGCAAAAACCTTGGCACTGATCAAGGACTTCTGTTTTCAGGGCCACCTGGGAAATAATGCTGTATTCTCCTAGTGGTGGCAGAGCTAGTGGCTACTGGTGGAGGCTTAAATAAACCCTCCCCTGCTTTGGAGATCTGAAAGGTTGTGACATTTCTCATTTAAACTCAGCCGTTCAAGCCCGTGGTTTGAAGGGAGTTTTTGTGTGTTGAACAAAACTGTAATTCCCCGAATTTTAAGCTCAGATGACTAACACTGAGTTATAGAAGTCTGCTTTTTAATGCCTTAAGCAAGAATAATTTGTATCCAGAGAGAAAATAGTCTAGAAATGGAGGTATTTAGGTCAGCTACAAGTGAAATACTTGCTGTGCTGGGCAATTTACCTAAATGCTTTATACCTTGGAGCTGTGCATGGACTGATACCACTGTGGTCTCCAGGGTGACCCTTCTGGTGGGTGCTTGAGTTGACATGCAGAAAAGGAATGTTCACTTGATAATTTTAAAGTTTTAAAGTCCTAAGTGTCCATAGCTGAGATGTCATTATGGTAAGAGTCTTGGAAATTTTAAGAAGCACTAAGCATGTATTTATACAAGATGAGCAACTTTAAACATTCATGTGTTAAGGCAAAAAATATTTCCAGAATTTGTCTTCTTGACCTGCTGTGTAAATATAACATGTAGTTCTAAGTGTAACATTTTTATAAATGACCATTCCTGCTGCCAATAATAGGTCTTATGCAGCACATTGCCATGACACCTGACTTGCCAGAAGTACAAGTTTTTATTAATGTGCAGATAAAGCTGCTGTTGCATTGCATCTTGTGGTCATTGCCTCCTGGAGTATAAATACACATAATGATGTTGTTTAATGTGACACATACTGTTTCACCATATTGACATTTCCATTTTAATGCACTATACCTGTCTGGTGAGGCTACCTTTAATGTGCACCACAAGCATAAAAATCATCAGCAGAAAAGAAAAACAACCCACTTGAAGAAATGATAGCTAATTTAGCAATGTGTTACTTCTGGGAAAGTTTTATGTGTGAACAAATGTTGCAGATTTTCAGAGCGTGCACAAAACCTCAATGTGTTGTGCAGCCAGTGTAATAAAATGGTGACTGGGCCATGGAAAAGGTGCTTCTTCTCTCAGAGGGAAGTTTGCTCCTTATTCATTTAGCCTATGGCTGTTTTAAAGGAGATGCAGTCACAGAGTGGTGAGGTTACATTATGCAAGGCCACCATTTAGCTGAATTTGAGTCTTTATTAAATTGGGTGGAATATCTTCCACATAAGATATGGAGGGAGGGAAGGCAAAGTGTCGAGAGATGATAGGAGACTAGATCTAGAAAGGACCAGGAGGCTTGGGAAAGTAGGGCTTCTGACACAAGGAAGTGCAGCAGAGTCTGCTGTTTTCAGCAGGGAGCAGAGCTCATATTGTTCCTGGGTTTTATTTTGCTGTAAAATTTGAGAAGAAAGATGGGAAAACCAGTGAGATTTTTTTTTTTTAGTGCTCCTGAAGACTACTGGGAGAGTTTCAACTCGGAGCACAAAATTTAATAGACTTCTATTGCATAAAGTAAAATTACCATCCTTGGATGTCTTGAAGAAATAAAATCATATGCCAGGGTATTCTTCATGCTGAGCATCTGTTTCCCCCTCTGCCCCTTGGGCACTGTGCTTGTGTGCTGCAGTACATAGATCAACTGGAGCTTCATTTTGCCCAAACCTCTCTCATCTGGCTATGGAGCCCCAAAAAAATAAATTCATAAATTTTTGGGTCTTTTTTGTTTTGCTTTTTTGTCCCTAGAGAAGTAGTGATTGTGCTTTGGCAAGTGTAAATAAGAAGTGACATGGTTGGCAGGAGCGGCTCTGAATCGGCTCTTGTCTCCCATTGTTTCCCTTGCCAGTTAAAGGTCATTTGCAGGACACAGCAGTGGGGACATAAGGGCTAAGCTTATTGTCTGCACGTTAATGATCACTGAGATCAGAGACAGCTGAAAAATTTGGGGGCTAAACCCGGTTTTTGTATGCTGGCGGGATGAGGGCAGGGTGATGCTGGGAAAGGCACATGAGCATTCCTGCCTAATGATGCACTGTGGTCACCAGTGCCCAACTCTTCTTCATTTTTCCCCAAGCTGTCATTGGCTCTGCTATCTTCCTCTGTGTCTCATCAGTGAGATGCTCTTTGGAACAGGCACTCCATCTTCCTGTTGGTATCACTGTGCAGGTGGGATTCTGAAGGTGCTGAAATGATAAGAGCAGACCTACTTTCCAATACCATGTAACCCCAGTGCTTTCTTCCTACACAACATTTTGTTGGACTATGTCAGAGGGCTTTCAAGGCAGTCATGGTTTGAAGGTTGTGACACTCTTGTTGGATGAGCTGTTAAGGTCTTTGTTTTAGATGTGGCAGAACCAGGTGGAGAGATGTTTTTGCTCCAGCACCTTGAAGCATCTGCTAAATTTTGGTAGGTGACAAGAGCTTAAAATGGTAGTATGGACAAAGGGGAGGATGCTTAGTGCCAAACTCTGACAGTGCAGAAATCTCTAATAAATGCAGAATTTTGATCTGGTAGGAGTGGCTCCGTTTGGAGGCATCTGCTTCTGTCTTTTACTGGTTTACTTTCTGTGAGGTTTCTGTATTTTCAGTATTTCTAGTGTTGTTCCTCACCATGCTGGCAATATTAGAAAGCAAATAGTGAAAAATTTGTTTCTCTATTAGGGAGCCCACGTACTTTCTTGGAGGCTCAATATGTAAGAGCTATGGAAGCAGCAGCTAGAATACAGTCACTGCCATGCCCTATATCTTTATTCATACCACTGGTGAAGGCAAAAGGCCAAAATAGGTTTGGCAGGGAGGGACAATGGGTCTTGGACTGGAATTAGGAATTTTCATAAACAGAACGCAGAGCTGGATAGTAGGCTTCCCTTTGAGAGTGCAGGACGGGTGAACTCTGGCTGCAGTGTTTCCATGGGTTAATGTCAGGCTCAGGTGTGATCTTTTGAATTTGTAGCTGAGACGGAAGAAGTAATGGTGTAAATGTGCCAGGCAGCAGGATTAATAACAGGTGTTAAACCATATTTCAAGAGATGCCACTACTCGGAAAACATGCCTCTTCAGCCCTGCATTGTTTTGTAGGGGCTTTATTTCATGTTGGGCATGACAATTTGATAGCAGATTTCTTCACCCTATGTTCTCTAGGCAACTTCTCAATGTTGCTGTCATATCTTATGGGTTTTTTTAATCATGAATGACTTAGTTTAATTTTTTTAAATTCTGGCACAGCTCCTGGAATTGATATACTTAGTGCTAATTTCAGCATTCATTAAAAACATTCAGGAATAATACTTAGCACCCACTGTCAGCATAGGTGCACTGAAGTCTTTGTAAAGATGCTGATGAATCCCTCTTGTTCTCCAAGTCATACTACTACCCAGGGGACTGAAGGAGACCAGGAGCTGAAGATACTCTTCAGCCATCGGTTTGTGCTGTGTTTTTCGTCTAGGGTAATCAGTGTTTCCTCAGAGAGACAGGATGAGCTGATGAGGCACCTGTAGAAATTGTCAGGGTGACTTAGTCTTCCAGGTCTGAGTAGCATCCCAAGGTGAAAGCCTGGTTCCTTTGAAAGGATTGCCAAATTTGCATTTACTGGAGGCACTTGGAGTAGCTCACGCAGGTTTTATTGCACTGCTTGCAGCCACAGCATTATAGCGATTGGCAAAAGAGACACCACAGGTAGTATTGACTTTGGCTGCTGCAGTAGGCAATGCATGGTTTAATAAAATGAATGCTTAAATGCAAAGAAAGAGAACCAACATAATCATCTGCACAGGAGTCCTTAATGCTTCTTCCTACAAGTGTGTCACCACCAGGGCTTTGTTATAGCTTGTCCAGTGCACAGCGGATCCTGCAGGTTGTTAAACCCTTGTCAGCACCTCAGCTGAGGGTTCTCAAAAAGGGGAGGAGGGAGCAAAACCAGATCTGTCCCTCAGTGAGCATTGGTCCCTCCTCCCCTTGCCCAAGAGTGCCATCCTGATTTATGGTGTCCATGTTTGAGTTCAGCATCAGCATTGCTAGTGTCTAATTTCTCATGCTTGACAACCTTCACGGGCGAGCTGGCTTTCCATTCCTTGATCCAGCACACTTCTCAGTTTATTGCTCACACAACAGAGTCTTTTAATTGAATTTATATTTGTTTGGATAGCACTTGTCAGTGTGGCATGAATCTTCATCAGGTTCAGTCGTCTTTCACTGAGTTCATATGTAATCCCCACTGTAAGTGCTCCAAAAGTAGAAGGCTTATTTCCCCTTGAGGGGAAGGGCGGCCACTGTGGGGCATGGCTGTCTTTTTCCCGTGATGAACCAGTCTTGTCCCATTCTGGAGAACAGCAACAGAGTTGTGATCTTTTTTTTTTAAATGCAAATTGAATATTTATTTAAGACAATTGTAACTGTGGTTACTTTTAATACTAGTGGAAAAAGTGAGATTTCACAAGACATCGTGATGGAAACCCTCAGACAAAGGGGGAGTTTATGGTCAGATGCTTCCCTTTTGCACACTGGAGGACCAGAGTCTCCTGTGGAATAAGCAGATCCCCTTTTGCAGAGTCTGGGCTGAAAGGCCTTAAGACCTTGAGAATTACTGACACAGGAAACATGGTAACAGTACTGGAAAAGGGATAAAAGAAACAGTAACGTAGTAATTCAGTTAACAATATGTTCGACAGAACACATTCATAACTCTTCCTACTTGGGGACACAATTTGCTTGCTGTATTATGCCAGTAGAGATAACCCTTAATTCCTTTCGTATCCTGTTTTTGAATCATTTTGTTAAACAAAGGCCTTTGAGTCCTCCTTTGTTGCTGAGAACAAATGGTGAGATTTTGGGGACTGTAGCTACTTTTGTTATTCACGAATTCCAGAGCCTTTCAAAATTCTTCATCATTCACATTCTGGGCTTCACCACACAATCATTCATTATGTCAGCAGCTGCCCGGGGAGTCTCACTTCAGCTCATTCAGCCAAATAATAAGCACTGGGACAACTGCTTCTGCATTAAAATAATAATAAAATAATAAATAGACATTCTTGCGTGCGAAGATCAATGTGGCTATCTTCTGCTTTTTGACATATCCCTGTGTCAAAGTCAGTGATTGGTTTTGCTCATCATCTGTGTTGCAATAAACGTAGGCATTTGGGAAATCCTGTTTTTTTTGAAGGATGTTTTGATACAGTCAAACACTTAAATTCTGCCCAATTTTAAACATGTTTTATTTCTCAGACTTTTTTTTTAATGTTCCATTCATTTGACAGGAGGATTTGGGATGTTCACCTGCCATGCCTTTGCAGGTGTATTAGCATATTTGTGCAGAGCTGTGGAGATAACAAAGGCCCAGCAAGCAAAGTGGTTATTCGTGATGTGGAAGCGGGATTGCAAATGAGTGACCAGCGCAGTGAGTTTGTATTTTGTGGTGCAACCATTTTATTTTTTCAAGTGAGCGAATTGAAAGATCTAATAATAGTGTTAGTGTGATGCTTCATTCTTCCTCCTTAATTAGGATAAGGAATGCAATTTATAAAGTAAAGCAGGATTATTCCTTCCATCACATGTGCAAACAGTTAACACTAGCTAGCTTCCTGCACAGTGCGCAAATACGAACGTCCCATCGAGCAAGGTATCAGTGCTGCAGTGTGCCCAGTACCTGACTGATCCAAGATAGCTTCATCCAGATGTCATTCTGTCCCAGAATCTGAAGTGACAGACCCTGTCTGTGCCATTGCCTCATTCATCCAAGTGAAATTTGCATGCTGATTCAGCAGAGCCAAGGAAAGCCTCCTCATGGCTTTTCAGGGATGTATAGCTTTCCTTGCATCAGGCAGGCTGTGCTTGTCATTGCCACCTTTTGCTGAACTCTTCTTGCCTGCGCAGATAGTACCACATGCAACTGAAAACCACTATTGATTGTGTGGAAGCAGCTCTCTGTTTTAGAAGAAGTAATTCGGATATTTATTACTGGGCAGAAGATGGGTGGAAAAAATATACTGGTTCATTTTTATTACTTTTTTTTTTTCAAATGAACATGAGGACTATAGAGAAGTGAACAGATGTTCCCAAAGGCTGGCATTAGCCAATTGTAAGACTGGGTCTGGAAAGGTTTGGTAAGGATTTTCTCTGTGAGCACAAATACAATGTCTGGACAAGGATTTCTTGTTGTCCCACCCAGCTGGCCTCACTGCTTCTCTTATATACACTGGGTAACAAAAAAAACAGAAAAGGAGAAGAAAAGCATTTAAATTGTACTTGTAGCTGTTGTTCTTTTTGGTGAAGCACAAAGAGGTTGTATTTTTAAATGACATAATTTGTTTTCAAATATTAGGTCAGCTACAGGAGCCCCTTGTAACCTGCCATCTCCTCTGTGCCTTGCAGATGGGGCATTCCCTCCAACCTGAAGCTGAGCTTTGATCTGCAGTCTCCACTGTTTCTTACTACAGCCATGCTGTGGTCTCTTCATATTTATGGTCAAGCACTTTCTTAGCATATTTCCTTTTCTCTTCTCTTCTCTGTTTTGTTTTGTTTGTTTCATTGTGGTTTTGTTTTGTATTTGTTTTGCTTTTCTGGGTTCCGGTTTGCCTTTTATTTTTCAGTCATGGGAAATGCCCTCAACTATTGCACCTCTGGAAAAGAGACTGTTTTCCTTTCTCCTTGAAGAGCTGCTAGCCCGAGGGAACCCCTTCTTAACTGGGCATTCTGTGGCAACACTACTACCAGTTATTTACGTATTCCGTGTTTTGTTGGGGCTTCTTGTTTGGAGATGGTGGTGTTGGAGATTTGAGCTCTGTAACCTCTTGTGCAACTCTAAACCCAAAAAACAGGCCGTGTGAGCAGCATTCCTAAATTGTCATGTAGCAAAGTATCCTCCCTCCTTCCACACCCTCTACACCCCAATTTGGCTTCCAGCCTTATTCCTTCTATTTCTACAGCTACCTACTTAAATCTCTGCAGAGGATGCTTTCAGCCTACACGTTTCCATAGCTGAAGCATCTCAGACGGTAGTTTTGATAACGTTGGGGTGACCTGGTCTCCAGCCTCTGTGTCCAGCAGCTTCAGCCTGATTACAAAGTAGTTCTTAGTCACTCCCTGGCTGTTTCACCTCTTACTCATTTTTCTGCCCAGATCTTTCATGAGTGTTTTTCTACTTGCTTTGTGTTTGTGCCTTTACGGTGGTCCTTGTGAATGATGTGGGAAAAGCCCCTGGACATTAGCCAGGGGGAGAGTTGGAGAGGTGGTCTGAGTGATGGCTCTTCTCGGGTGAAGTCAGTACTGTGCTTCACCAGTGGAGAGAGGCAAAGGGCTCTTCCAGCAGGTCTTTCAGGCAGTATTTGTGCATCTGCTGTAAAAATCTCGTCTCTATCTTTCCAGAATACCCAAGGCACATTGCAAAGTGAGATGGGCTGCAATCTTCCTGGCCAAATATAAGTTTCCATATCTTACACTATATCTAGATATGCTTAATAAAGAAAGAAGAGAAAAAAAGAAAAAGGCAATAGATGTTGATGGGGAAAATTCATTTGCAAAATTTGAGTGGCTGGAAAGCTGCCTGGCAGAAAAGGACCTGGGAGTCCTGGTTGGCAGCTGCTGAACATGAGCCAGCAGTGTGCCCAGGTGGCCAAGAAGGCCAATGACATCCCGGCCTGTATGAGCAATGGTGTGACTGGCAGAACCAGGGCAGTGATCATCCTGTATTTAGCACTGGTGAGGCTGCACCTCGAGTGCTGTGTTCAGTTCTGGGCCCCTCACTACAAGAAAGACATTGAGGTGCTGGAGTGTGTCCAGGGAAGGGCAATGGAGCTGGTGAAGGGACTGGAGCGTGTGTTTTACATGTAGCAGCCCAGAGAGCTGGGATTGTTCAGTCTGGAGAAGAGGAGGCTGAAGGAGGATCTCATCACTCCTTACAACTACCTGAAACGGGGTTGTACAAAGGTGGAGATCTGTCTCTTCTCCCAGATAACACGTGAGGACAAGAGGAAATGGCTAGGGGAGGTTTAGATTGGAAATTAGGAAAAATTTGTTTGCTGAAAGGGTGGTCGGGCATTGGAACAGACTGCCCTATGAAACAGTGCAATCTATGTTCCTGTAAGAGCTCAAAAACTGTCTATCTCTGTGGCACTTAGGGACATGGTTTAGTGGTGGTCATGTTGGTTCTGGATTAATGATTGGACTCCGTGTATCTTAAGAGGACTCTTCTAACCTTAAGGATTCTATGATTTCCCACTCATTTTTTTTCCCCCCAGGTTATAAACTTGCTAAAAAATTAAAGAGATGCCTGTCTGTGCCATAGCTTCTTAGACCTTACTAACACCATGTTGCAGTTTCAGTGCTCTATCAGTGTGGCAGAATCGTGTGTACACTGTCTGCAGAGGCAGAGAGATGTCCATGTGCTGAGGTGTGTTCAATTTACATTTTCAAAGCTAGCAATGCAGCCTGAATGTGAAGAGTAACGTCTGATCCCCTTTATCTCTGTTACCCAGTTTAGCTGCTGGGGCTCTCTTTGTAGTCTGAGAGGAAACATAATTACATCTTTATGCAATAGCTACACAAGTTATGTAGAGGCTGTGAGGACAAATAGTATTTCTGCTGGCCTGCCTGCTTGGCAAACAGCTTTTTGTATGTGCTGGTGGACACTCCTGTCTGGGTCAAGATGAATCACTCCCTGAATTCCCCGGACTACATTTTCTCAATCTCTACTGGCTATAAAAGGAGCCTGGTGAGTATTTAGGCTGCTGATGGCTCTGGTTTAGCCACCAGCCCTTGGGCAGCTGAATCTTTTGTCTAACACTCATTGGCCCGGAAACTGCTGGGAAATGACAGTCTGAATGCCAGGAATGGGGGGGACTGCTCCATCAGCCTGCAGCTGTGGCACCCGAGGAGGTGGAGAAGCAGGTAGACACAGGGGCTGCAGCCACTCCCATCCCTCCTTAGGGGTCTACATGGAGCCAAGCTCCCTCCTTCAGCACTGAACATGCCCAGTGGGAAGCTCATCCGGAAACCTGTACCCCAAAATTTGGTTTCCCTTAGGCAAGCTCACGTGTCAGTCAGGGCTGTGCCCACAGGTCACCTGAGTAGGGTTCTCAATTTACATACCTGTAGGGTCCCTATCCTGGAATTCTGGGCAGCTACTGCTCCTTGAGGGCATCTGGGATTACAAAATATAAGACTGGCAAAGTATCAGGTTGCAGCAACTTTGCCATGAATTAAACATATTATTAGTGCAGGAGCAAATAACTTCTAGTCTCATGACTAGAATGGACATGCCATAAGCATGCAAGAAATACAGTCTTTAAAGATATATGAAGATGACTGTGTAAAAATCCATTTCTCTTTGGTCACAGCATGGTGCACAGGCTGCACTTTGAATTTCAGCAAGCTGAGAGCTACTGGAGAAGTGGTTGAGCATGAGGCAGGGTGGCAAGGTGCTGATGGTAGCACATCCTCTGGCTTTCCTGCACTCCAGCATCCCCTTCCCCTGAAAAAGGCAGCAGCTGTTGCTGCTGTACACAGATGTGGCAAAGTCCTCCAGGTAGGGAAGAACTGCCACTCTGAGGAGCAGCTGCTCTTAAATTGCTATTTCCTGCAGCTCTGAGTCTCACTGATCCATCCTCATATGGATGCCTCTTCTAGCTCTCTGTGTACTTCTTGTGTGTCAGGGAGGCCTTTATACTTACTTCTATTTTACTTGCTTACCCTTTTTTGAAGGCATAAGAACTGAAGGCCTTGGTCTTATTTTTGGAAGCCTCTCTGCAGTGTTTGTGTCCAGTTTAATTTGTCTTTAGTGTACTAGGTGATCCATGAAACCAGGTGTCCTCCTTTCTTCTCCTGAACAGTCCCCCCCACCCCAGTCTGATATCTCCAGATCTTCTGTATCTGATGTATTTTGATTATTTCAGGGCATGAGTTTTCATGTTATTGGGGGAAAATTCCTTTTAATCTTGTATTTTGCACTTTACTTACCCAAATCAATACCTTTTTCCTGTTACCTGCCTTGCATCTAGATACCAGCTGAGTTAAAAGATACTCATTTGACTTTTTGACTTTTGCAATTTGGTCATAGGGACTTTGATCCTCTTTTCGGTTTCCTACATCTGCTTTCACTTTGGATTTATACATGCTTTCTGTGCCTCAGCCATGGCTAAGAAACTTTGCCATAGAGCAGGTGTGGATTTACTTTTTCTATATTTCTACTTCATAGCTCTTAGGAAATCCCTTTTCTTAGCACAAAATCCCTTTGCTTAGCACAACTGGTGGTCTTTGCTAACTGGTTTCATCCAGGGAGGAAAGGCATACTGCCATTAGTGTCTTTGTTAGTCAAATATGTTGGCTATAATTCTGTTTTGACAGCATCATCTTGAGATATCGACTCC
The DNA here is from genome assembly GCA_013396755.1 of Sclerurus mexicanus. NCBI lineage: Eukaryota > Metazoa > Chordata > Aves > Passeriformes > Furnariidae > Sclerurus > Sclerurus mexicanus. Next base: position 2,778,679 of record VWZF01002109.1, read on the forward strand.
TGTATCATGTCCTAGAAAACTACCTGGCAGGGGTTGTACTTTGAGGTTTGTACCTTCTGCTTTTCCTGGGTGTCACCTTTTTTATGTTTGCATTCAAGTACCTGAGCTCACCCAATATCACTGTTTTTACAGATACTGGTCCTCGCTCCAGAACCCTTCACACATCCTTCTGCTGACCATAAAGTTATGTTTACAAGTGGCAGAATAATTTTTTCAGAGAGGGGAAGTAGTTTTCCTGAGAAAAAATTCTTACTTTAAGTGGGAGGTTTGGGGGAAAGATAATTCTTTCACATTCTCTAAAATATTATATCTTTTATTGTTGCAGATTCAAAAATACTTTCTTTTTTTTGATGCATGGTCATATTTCAGTAATCAAGGAGAAAATGAGTCATTAACTAGGTTAATATATTTTTAACCACTAAAACAACTAGTGTGCCTTTTTGCATCCTGTAGCACTGTTGGCCCTCTGTGCAAATTTGAGAGCATGAAGAGATCAACCCCCTTCTTTTGTTGTCTGCTGTTTTGAGTTCAAGCACATTTTTGTTTTAAGCAAAGGACAAAACTGAGCTAAAACCTTGCTCAGACTGCTTTTTTTTCCTTTGGCCAGAGTGGACCAGGTTTGAGCATAAATCACCCCGAAGGCCTTTTGATTCAACTTTCTGTCTCGACCACATTCCTGCTGCTTTGTTGTCTGTCACCAGTGATCTCAGGATGTATTCAGAGTCAGGGATGGACCACCCTCTGCTGAAATGTGTCTCCTTAGACTGCTCATAACCTGTTGGTTTGAGTTGTTTCCAAAACTCTGTGATCTGTGAGCTGCAGGTACTATGAAAAGATGCTGTATGTCTGTTCTGAAGGACAAAAACCATTTCTGAAAACGGTCTATGTGCATTTGGCCAAATGAGAAAATACTGCTGTTGTGGTGGTCTCAAATCAGGCTAATGAGAGAGGAACTAAAAATTAAACATATAGGTTTCAAAGGAGCAGCAAACCCACTCCACGCTTGCAGTCTGGGGCCTGTAATATCTTTCCATTTAACCTACAGACCTGTATGGCCACAGTTATTTAATCCACCTCCATCCGGGGACAGATGTACTGATTCTGTAACCTTAAGCTTTGCAATTAGCCCTTAGCAATGAGTCCCTTGCCCTGAAGAGGTGCTGGTGGCACATCCCCTCTCCTGGTGGCTGCTTGAACTGTGTGGCTTTCTGGCGTCTCACCCGTGGGAGAAGCTGCCATGTTTTGCCATGTCTGTGCCATCTCCTGCCTCCTGCCTTGTTGCCTGATAACGTAGGTGTGATTTTTGTCCCATGACCTCAGTGCAATCAATCTAATGCAAGTGGAAGGCTCAGTCAGAGCTTCATCAGCCCCTCTATTTATCATCCACTGTACTTAGAAGAATATGACAGCAAGGGCAAGGATGAGAGTGCTGAGAAAGCCACTGAAACCAAGCGGGCAGCTGGGTCAGGATGTGGCCCGGAATGCACACAGCATTGTGTAGGACACACACCCTGGCTCTCAATAACCAAACTTGTTTTGCGTCCTAACTTTAGTGATACATCTCTAAGAGGGGTGGTTACTCCAAACGCTCCCTGTTGGCCTGCATTCCTAATGAAGGTTATGTCTGGAATCATCCCCACGCCCTCAAGCTACTGATGGTACTTTTATTGCTGGTTTCTGCATTAAGCTGGAGTGAAATAATTCTGTGAATCCTGTGTGCTGCCACTAACATGTCTTTGTTACTAGGTAAGGTTGTTTTTCAGTTGTGATAAACTTTCTAACTGTGAACAAAGCACAGCTGCAAAAGTATTTTTATTTGTAGCTTTGTGTGTGTCTGGAGAAAAACAATGTTCTCTTTTCTTCTACTTATGTCACTTAGTGTGGAAAAGATGGGAATATATAGGCTAGTTTAATTCACTTGTCAAAAAGTACTGTGAGGAGAAAACTGGTCACAAAAGGATGGTATAGGAGATCTTTGGAAAAGGAGAACCGAAGCAGCAGTATGTTTGAAAGGAAATCTTTTGCATAGGATAAAATTGCTCAGTATAAATCCTTTGTAAGTTACTATTCTTGCAGTTTGTGGCTTTGTTTAATATCATATTGCCTTCACCTTGTGGGCTTCTGCAACTGGAGTTTATCAGGATTGAGTGACATGAAAGTGTTTGCATATTCATAAATTAGTCTTTTTAAGACTTCCCAGTGACTTCCCAGTGGGACTTTTAACTATGCTTAGTCTGTTTATCCACTCAAATCCACCACTACAGTGTTTTAAAACTTGAAATTGTAACTGCATCTGAATTTCACCATGAAATAAAATATTGTAAGTGAGGACACATGTTAGCAATCAACATAAGGTCTTTCAAACGAGGCCTTGTGCTGCAGGATGGGAGGCTGTTTCCAGGGAAGTATTGACAGACCCTTGATCAGTTGAAGCCTGGGGCACTGAATCCGTCAGTAGGTACTGAGGTTAACTCAGAACAGGTTTTGGAGGTGCTCAGCGCTTCTCAGCCATGGACCAGATTATTTCTCTATCTTAACCATAGCTGGCTGAGCTTTGTCAGGCTAGCTGTGAATCACGTTATGGGGAAGGTGCAGAGGTAAAAGCAAGAAGAATGAGCTTAAATTGTGTATCTGGAGCGATCACAGTTTTTTCACAATCTCTGTGTGCCCCTGAGTGCTGACATTTTGACTGGCACTAAATTTTTCCTGTAGAAACAGGAGTTATGTTGAATTGTTTGTCTTATCTCAGCCCTTTTCATTTTAATACAAGCTTTGGCCAGCCTGTAGGATTGCTGATTGAATTTGTTCAATTAACAGAGACTTTCATGTTACAGAAATGAAAATTTGTATTTTTAAAATTTATTGCTGGCTAGCTGAACTGGCCAGCTGGAGATGAACTTTTCAAACGATAAGAAAGAGTGGATTAAATTTGAGTCATGGCTGTGATTTTCCAGCAGACTGAAGATCTTGTGGGTCACACTTACTAGAAGTCCAACGTGGTTTTTTATTTATTTTTTTATTTTTAAAGGGCAAATATGCAGCATTTAAAAAAGTGCTTTGATGGCAGATAGGTTTGCATGCTGAAAGCAGTTGTCTTTGAAAGCAACTAGATGACTAAAGATGCTTTTTATAGAAAGGGAAGTAGGAAAAAATCCAAATATTTGGTGCATTACAAGGCAAGAGGGAGGTCCTGGGAGAAGTGCTACAGGGTAACACAAAGCTCTGCAAATACACAGGAATATCTTTGGGTAAAACTGGTGTTGTTGGCGGAGGTTAGAAAAGGAGGAACACCTCATCTGTTCTTCTTGAGGGCAGAAGAACTGCGAAACTAGCAGGTAAATTTCTCATTTAATATTTTAAATACTTAATAGAAATTCTATGATTTGTAAAGCTTCAGGCCATGTCTTTTATATATATATGTTTTTATTAAATTGAAATTATTTCTGCTTCTAAGTCACTATTAAGTTCCTTAATTCATTTGACATGCCTTGGCCAGTACAATAGCAGAATAATAAGAGCGACCTCTGATCCTGGTCTGTGCACATTATACTCTACTGTATAGCAGCCTGCATTTCCTAGCAGTAGTCTTATCTTCTCCTTTAAAGCAACACAATTTAACTTTGCAGGCCCTGTCATCCAGCAGTAATTTTCTGTCACTGCAGGATACCATGTACCTGTTTGCAGCTTAGGTGCATTTTAGCACTTTACCCTGTTAGCAGGCATCATTGTTTGAGGGCTTATGGAGATGAAGGATCCCTACACTGAGACTTAAACTGACTTCACTGTCTTGTTTCAAACATTCAGCGCTATTTTTTACCATATTTACTTTATTTTAGTCCTTTTCTTATCTTTGATTTTTAACAGATTGAAAAATAGGCTAAAAAAACCCCAAACCAAACCCATCTTCCGGCATCTCCATTTTTGAATACTGTTGGTAGTTCTTGTCTTATAGCTAAGTTTGTGTGTGATCACTTAATACAGTTTTCCCTAGACCACAAAGTTATTTCTTTGCCCATTCATGGCCAAATTAGGTTTGATTTTACGTTTGGCTTACTAAGACAGAGTAATAAAGTTGGAGGGAACACAAAAAGAACTTGAACAGGTAAAATTGAAAAAAAGTGTGCAAGTAAGAGAAATAGCTTAAAGGAAACAAGAAAAAAAAAGAAGAGACTGAAGAGAAACAGTAGGATCTTATGCAGAACATTGAAATGCTCCATGTGCATAATTCCTGCTTTTTGCATGTGGATGTGGGAAGTCAACTAAGTACAGCTACTAATTTGTGATTTCACCTGCTCTGGCTGGGAGTTTCTCTTGGTTTGTTATTTTCCGTGTTAGGCTTGGGTATACACTGGAGCTCTTGGTGGGGAGGGTGATGTTTGGAAATTTGTGCCTCCTTGCTACACTGCAGCTTGTACAATGTAGTGTTATTCAATGACTTAGCAACGTTCACTGTTGCTGAATTTACTTTTCCGGTGATTTGATCTGTTTTTTATATTAACTGTTTTCAAGTTTGTCTTCCTTTTTAAAAGACACGTATTAGTGACTTTGAGCCCTCTGGAAATTGTAAAAGTTCCATGAAAAATACTAGAGGAGGAAAAAAAAAATCTGTTAAGTCAAGAATTCTTGATCTGTACAAGATCAAGATCTCTCCCCTTGCACACATGAAAAAAGAAAAAAAAAACCAACAAACCCAACCTAAGTAGTCACTGTAACTTTTCAGGGCAAACACATTAAGTCCCACATGTGCACCTGACTCTGTTTTTCCTCCTGCAAGTAAAACATGTTTTGTTCAGGTAGAAGCCCCATGCTCTTAACCTGGCTTTTCAAGTCATGCTTTTGCAAAGCCATTCTATCCTCAGCGGATTGTCCCATCCAGAAGGTGGAGACTTGTGGGAGCATCTCTGCAAGGCTCCATGTGTCTCTTCCTACCCCACTCTCTCCTTCCACAGTGTCAGTGATGCTGGATCCCAGCATCCTCTTGTGTGGTGACAAACACAACTAGGCTTTGGGAGCCAGAGAAGCAAAGGAGAAAACTACTTTTGGTGCAGGTTTCCTTATGTTAAAGCTCTTTTCCTGGGAGCTGGTATTTCCTAGAGAGGCCTAATGGATCTTGACCTTCTCTTCTTTGCCATAGAGCTATATCAAGCCCTGGTTCCTCTTTGAATGCTTTGAAGAACAGGTGATCCTGTGGTATACATGACATTGAATGTAACTGGGAAAGGAATCCCTTCTCAAGCACTAGTTTTTTTCTTTGACTATTTTTCGGTTGTGCTGTATTTCCTCACTGCAAAGCTAGTGTGGTTTTTTGTTTGTGTTTTTGGTTTGGTTTGTTTTTTTCTTGTTTGTTTTGGTTTGGTTTTTTTTTCATAAAAGTGTGAAGGGCTGAACGTGTGCAGCAGTGCTTGGCAGCATGGGGTTTTCAAGAACATAGCTTTTGCAAAAAGATGGTGGTGATGTGGGGTCAGAGCTGAAAGTTGTGGTGCTTGGCATGGGTGGAGGTGAAAAATATTGTACTGCTGGGAGTTGAGGCACCTGCAGCAGGAAGGGCAGTCATTACCTGGCTCAGAGAATTTTCATTAAGGAAAGATAGGATCAAAAGAAGAGCTGTTAGAGCAAGTTGTTTTTTTTTTTTAATTGAAATAAATTTGGGGTGGAGAAAACAGTTGGTAATTTTAATGATGAAGCAAAATGTAGTGATGAAATATAGTTCCTCAAGCTCCCTTTCATCATAGGGTGTACCTTTAAAAACATGGGCTTCAGGGGGTAGAAACTGTAGTATCTATCTATTCAGGCTTTTATTTGACATGGTTGGGTAGGCTATTGAATTCTTACTCCCTGCCTTTAGCTTAGCTGTGTACTATATGTTCTCTACAATACCTCAAGCTGAAAATTGATCTCCAGTCAATACCATGTGATGATTCGAACCACTCCTGTAATCAGCACTGCTCGTTGAATGAAAGTCATCGTGGGAGGCCTGATTATTGTCTCTGCCAGGACTAACCCTACTGAAAGGGCTGTCAGACTGTCTGAATTTGGACACTTTGGACAACTGCCATCAGGAATTATCTATGCTCTCAGAAAGGGCTAAATTGAGCAGAGATGAAGTGATGGTGTTTATTGATTCCCTCTTTTAAAAAAAAAAACCTTTTTTTCTTTTTTCCCTCCTCTCCTCCTGACTAGGTAGAGCAGAGGCAGCTTTAGCTACGTGTTCTGGGGGTTGAGATAGCATTGCTTCAGTGATGATGAATATTTTCTGACCCCATGTCAAACTGTCTACAGCAAACACTGGAAGATTTCAGTGATGCTTTTTAAGGAAAGACCATTTGTCAAACATGTTACGGTTTGTAAAACAGCCTCATGGTCCTCTTTGCTATGTGCTGTGGACAAAGTAGAACAGGAAAGTGCCACAGATGAGGCTGAGCACTTAGCAGTTTATGTATCAGCCTCAATACTCTGCTAGAACAGGGAAGAGGAACTGAAGCCTCCATAGTGCCTGGTTAGAGAGGGATTCACCATGCAAATGCAGTTTCGATTAGATCATCTGTTGGGATACCCTTGTCTTACATTATGAAGCTTTCTGGAGCTGTATAAGCAAAAGAGATATAGTACATCAGCACAATGAAGGGCTTATTAACAGTTAATAATATTTAAACACTTGACACTTGCTTAGATAATGCCCTTTATTTCTCTTAATATGTGCTCAGGAGTACAGCAGGTGGGTCAGACTTCTTTTTGTGTCTTACTAGCGTATAAAATTTTGGTTATGCTGATACCACCTGTATGAGGACATCCTGTTCCATTCTATAGGAGCACATGCCACTTGTTAAAAGTGTATTTAAAATAGTAATAATAAATGAAGTACAAGTATCATGACTGTATTTACTTCACAGAATATTGCTAAAGTTAGTGTGGATCAGGGGATGCCAAGCTTTAATCATTGAAAACCAAATTGGTGAAACTACACCACTGTGCACTGTTCCCTGCCTACCTGAGGAGCTTTGTGCAATAATAGTGCATGGTCCAAGCTTGCTAATGGCACTGTTTGTCTTCTCAGTAGCAACTCTTGTGCCTCTAACTTGAGGACCTGGACTGAAATCTTAATCTCACTGCAAAGCTCTCATTGACGTGTATGGACTTTGCTTCAGCTCTATTTGATGAAGTGCAGTGGAAGCTTTAAAGGCATTCAGGCCAAGTCTCTTCACCAAGGGTGTTGTGCCTGTTTGTCACCAGATAACCTCTAGTCTTTTAATAGAGTTAAAGCTTCGTGGGCAGGCTTTGCCCTTGTTTAATGCATGGCATTGTTCCCATTGGCTTCAAAAGGAGGAGGCACTTAGACTGGAACTCTCAAAGGCCCTTAGGACCCTAAGTCCCATTCATTTCCTGATTTCAGTGGGACTTAGAGTTCTAAATCCTTTTGTGAATCCAAACTGTAATGCTCTACTGTCTAGGCACAAGTATTAGCAAGAGTTCTCTTTTTATCCTCTTAGCATGGTAAGCCTGGAAAGTGGAGCTCTGTGTTATCTTCCCTGTGCTCCTGAAATAGGCTGAAAATAAGTGTAGCTGTTTAAATATGGAAGTTATCTTCTTACTTGAGTCTCAAGTCTGGATTATCATCTCTTTTCCAGAGCTATTAAAAAAACCATGTCTGGATGACCAAGCTCCTTTCTGAGCTGAAACTACAGAATGGGTGTTGGGGTGGAGAATGGGTAACCTGAGTGGAGAGGGAGGAGTATATCATCATTTTAACCCCTTTCTGTTCTCCCAGCCAGTTTGGTCCCTTGGGATGTGCATGAAAATCATTTGTCTGACAAACCCTTTCCATACTGGTAACCATACTTTGGAAGAGCCCTGTGCCATAGTATCCACAAACATTTGATCCACAGACCCTGTGTGGAAGCGAGATACTCACTGGTGAGGCCATAAAAATCAAACCCTCAGTAAGAAGCCTTCCTAAGAGCCTCTTACTGCCATTCTTACAATGCCAAATGAGTTTTTTGCATCTGCTTGCTCATTTCCAAATCTATTGATAATGGGCCCAGTGCTCAGCTGATACAAATTAGCTTAGTGCCACTGAAATCAGGTCAGTAGCTGTGTTGATTTATTTTGTCTGAGGAGCTGATACAGGCTCGCTGATTCTTGTGTTAAAACAGTTTTCCCTCTGTAGCCATCTTCATCCATTAGAGCTATGTGAGTCTAGAAGTGATTTTTAGTAAAACAAAAAGCTGTACAGTGTGTTATGTCAAAAGTAAGTAATGTATAGGCTTACAGAAGATCTAATGGTTAGTTGCTGGCATATATTCTTGATAGATTAGGAATACTTATCCCATTAATGGGTCAACTCTTAGCCTCAGTGATAAATAGCTTTGATTGACAGAAAAGGAAAATGATGAGATGTATTCTGTTTGCTGTGATGATCCTAAGAAATGAGGGATGTCTAGCTCTGAAAAACCCTTTCACTAAAGTATATAAAACACCCAGTTGATCTACAGTTAGTGCAGGGAACTGCTACAGAGGTGCCACTCAAATCTTACCATTTATAGCAGAGTGTGTTTGCAGCAGGTAAGGCTTTAACTGATTTTGTGTTGATTTTCAAATCCCTACAAGATAAGGACTAGCCATCTTCCACTGTTTCAGAGGAGAGTGGGATAGTAATAGTTGTGAACTTAATGGGAATAGAGAACATAGCATGGTCTTGCATTTAGGGGCCAAGTGTAACACTGCTGGGTTTAATTCTGCTCCTCTGCTAGTAAGCCATCCTGCTGAGCCAGGATGAGCTTCTCCAGGGAGAACTGCAATGTTGAGTTTCTTTCTCTTTCTGTCGTTGATCATTGGTTTTAATGGCTTGTGCCAGTTTTCTCTGCAAACAGAGCCCTTTCTGTTTTTATTTGCTAAAAATGAGTAAGTCCTGAGTGTTGCATGGAGTTTTGTAACTGGAAAGGTATTGATTAGGGAGGTTGTCAGAAAGTTTCACATTCCTCAAGGGATGTGTATTCTCCACACTTGGTATCTGTTTGTCTGCCCTGTATATCAGTTGAGTGCTAAAATCCTGAGAGATGCTCTGAGTGCAGCATTGAAATGCTTGGTTTTTTGCAGGACATTGGGAGGCATGCTGTTGTTTTTGCTTGCTGAATTACCAACTCATGGTAGCAAAGAGTGGTATTCCAGGAGGATGCACAGAGTACCTAAGCACAGCGTATAGCAGTGCTGGCCCAGACATCAGAGTGGGGAGGGCTGGCCTTGCAGTGGACCCCAGACTGCCATTCACCTGACCTGTGCTCGCCTGCCATTGATTTTTCATCTGACCTTGCACAAGGTGCATAACCTCCTCCTGCCCTGGTTGGCCATCTGCACCACAGGTACAGCGCCATTGCCTCTTTCATGGTCTTTGTCCTCAGACATATTGAATAGATATTGTTCAGGGCAGAAGGGGCTTTACTATATGCGTGTGCAGTACTTAGCAGACTGGAGCTCGGGACTCCACTGGGATTTTTGGGTACTATGGTAGTAGTAAAATAATGAATGATAGCTTACATGCTGCTTTCCTCCCACTTTATCACCATTGCCATCCTGACCCTTTTTCTGCCTGTAAAGTTACCATATTGTCTTTGAAATCATCTCCCATGACTGTCAGTCTGCAACGATTGGTGGGTGACATGTAACTTAGGCTACCAATGGGCACTGTGCATTTTTACTTCATTTTCAGTTGCAGGTACCTTGATTTGGGAACAATCCCATTCTATAAACTCATTATTTGCTGAAGCTATATTAAAAATTTAACAGAGTAGCAAAAAAAGTGAAAGAATACTTAACCTGGCTTGCCCTTGAGAAGCCTAAGGTGTTTTTCCACTGTCAGGAACCATTGTTCAAGCTTCCACAAACTTTGTCACATCCTTGCTTGAAGAGATACAGTGGAACAAAATGTTAAAAAGTTTCCTTGAGAATCTGCAATTTGACTTGCTGGGGAATGGTTATAAGATATAATACAGAGAGTGGCTCTTAAATATATCTTTTTTAAAAAAAAATAAATTCAGCTGGTTCTCAGAATTGCTTTCTGTAAAATTGCCATTTGCCATGGCCAATAAGACTCTCAGGGATGTATCATTTTAGAAGTGATTGGAAATTAATTAAACAGAGCTTCATCATCTGCTGGAATAGCTAAAATACGCATTTGCTTTATGGTAAGTTGACAATAAAAAGAATGTATGTGTTTTCGGTGGCCAAAGGTGCTGCTTTGTATTGCAGTGGCAGTGTGCTGCCCCGTTGGCACCCTGGCAACTTCTTCAGCTCTTCCCGTCATGACTTTGGTGGTGAGCCAAGAGCATGGCATGGTATTACATTGGGCATCAGGGACCTATCACTCAGGACAGGGGGAAGTGTTATGGTACCTTTATAAGAGAAAGCCAAAAATTTTAGCTTTATCTTTTTGTGGTTTTCTTGGGTAGTAACTTATCTGATAACAAGGAACTCGGCGCTGTCTATTTAATCCCAGGGTCTAAAAGAATCAGCTTTTCTGAATTAACATAAAAGAAAATAAGATGCCTTCTGCATGTCAGTGTTTGACTTTCACTGGCAGCTTCTGCTTCTCCAACTGTTCGTTGCTAAAATGTGTGCTTATTGTGGGTGTAGAGCGGGGTAGTAAACACAAAATCATCTCCAAACATCAAGCAAATTTGGTGTCTCCCCCCACTTCCTATTTTGAATCACAAGTGATTTTTCTTTAACCTCTTGGAAGTAATTTGAAAAGTCACGCTGTAAGCCTGTAAAGGATAGGTGTAACTATAAGATCCTGTGAGTTTACTTAGTCTTTACTCTTCATACCCCAAATGGTGCTTTAGCACACACCTTCCTTAATTTTTTTTTTAAAGCAGACACTTCTATTCCACCTTCTCCTGGAAATAACAATGTCTTTGTCACTAATGATCAAGGCAATTCTAGTAAAAAGAAAAAAAAATCACATGAATTTTTAAAATGTTTCCAGTTCATGCTTGCTTTCTTCTGCTTTTCACCCTCTCCTGTGGAAATGATTTTAAATGTGTGAGAAAATGTATCATTACGCAGGCCAAATTATCCTTTAGTAATGATTTTAATGTTTTGAATCTTAGTCTGATACTCATGTCAGAATTTTGGAGCTCAAATTTACTGATCCTAATGTCACTTAATTTTTTTGGCAGGATGCAATTGTAGCCTTCAAAGGGCAGGAGCAGAGAGAGTTTTGTAAGCATATCAAAAAACATCCAGGATGCTCTATGTGTTCAGTTTGCAGTGTGTGCTGTGACAGGCAAAGGCACTGGATGCAGCTCCACACCAAAAAGCAGCACTGTTAGTACATTCTTGCTGATACTCATCACCTGGGCTGACTTGTTTTTCCTAGAGCATGAAGAACCTACATGTGGTCAAGTGTTGTGTACCATGCTGTACCATCTTCAGCAGTGCTGCTGCTCCTTTGTGGCAGTGCATTTCACCAGCTGCATCAAGGAGGCTTCTTTAGCAAGGTGCTGCTTGCTTTGTGGTGTCTTCGTTCTTGAGCAAGGATGTGAGATAGCTGGACCTCATCCCGGTCCATTGGAAATCCTGTAGGAAAAAAGGTAGAGAAACCTTGATGGAAAGTTGTAGATGGAAAGTGTAGTAACAGATGAGCCTCATTGTGCTGATCTGAATTATTACTGTAACTTCTTACTTAGATCTGAATATGAAAACTGACTTAGATGGTTGTAAGATGTTACTGTGCAGTTTATTTCTTCTAACCTACTAGAGTGTATCCTTGCTCGAGGCAATACAACATGCTGTCAGATTCTCAGAATGGAGTTGTACCAAACATGAAAAAGAAGGAAAAAACTCCTTCATTTTACTCTGGCCTTAAATGCAGCAAGATGACAAAGAAATCCGGTGTAAACTTTTGGCAGCCTGTGCCTTTATTACAGCCCTTGAAAATAATCCAGTAAGCAAGCATAATTTGGAGTGAATGGTGAAATATTGTGTTGCTCTTTAGTCAGGTCTCTGCAGCCCTCAAACACATGTTAAATGGCTGGTGGAAGGAGGATTTATGTGTAGTCAAAAGGCCGCTCTTTATCCTAAAAATGACCTGATTGCCTAATTATTATTTTTCCCCAACCAGCCGTTGTTGTAAATGCCAGCTAAATATAGACTGGAAGGGTTGAATCTGTTTTTACGTTGCTCACTTTGTGTTTCCCCTCTGTGCTTCAAAGATGTGCTGTTTGTGGCTTTGTGTTTGTTTCTCCCTTTTTTCCCCTCAAGCCAAAAAAAAAAAAAATCCCCAAAGCACTTTGTCAGGGTTATGAAAATTTCAGACTTGAGCTGCAGACTTGGCAATAGAATATATAAAACATTTTATGATTTAATTTTGTAGAATGCTACCTCTCAAGTCAATGATGCCTCTCTTAAAGCAACTGTTATGTTTCCTAGTCCTAAGTGCGTTGTATGTCAGTTGTTCTGTATATACATGCATACATATATATGTATGTGCACATTTGTGTGTGCTTGGATGTGTGTGTGTATATATATCCACTAGGAAATTTAAGTAAATTACTTACAAGAAGGTCTTTAGCTCGCAGTGATGTCATGTAGGTAACATCCGCTGCACTTTCCCTGGCACCCTTACAAGAGATAAAAACTGAGCAGACACCTCTGTGTCAGTGTTTGAGCTGTGTAAAGTGATGTGCCAGCCTTGCCAGTGGCTGTGTTTTGCAAACTCACTTTGAGGCACACGGTACATCCCTGCTAGTGCTCATGGTGGTGCAGGAGCAGGCACCCCGGGCCCAGATTTGGGCAGGAGGGAGGGACCTGACCTGGAAAGCAGGAAAGTTCCGTGTTTGCTTTCTGCTTTTCGTGGGATGGGTCACCTGTAGCTTCCATCCTTTGTGGACTTTATTGGTTTGAAGACATTAGCGTTTTGGGTTGTACATCAGTACTGCATTTCAACTTCTGTTTGCAGTATTTCCAAATAGCATATGAGGTTAAATGTCACACTGTGCCTTGATGTAACATGCAAGGAGAGGACTGAAGGAGATTCCTGTCCATCCCAAACACCTGCCTGCAGAAAGGAGGCACTAGGTCTCTTGTCCCCTGAAACCATTCCCTCTGTGAGGTTAACCTGCTTAGTAGTAGATCCCTTCTGAAATGCTTCCTGAAAGCTAAGCGCTCAAGAACTTTCAGAAATGCTGTTATTAGTGGGCTTTGGACACCTCAGCCCTGTTCCTTAGTACTTCTCCACTGCCAGATAACCTCACATCCTGAACCCAGTCCAGCTGGTGTGAGGAGGGGCAATGGATGTTGAGTGAGGAGCTTCACGGCGTTTTGTATTCCCTCATTTGTTGGCCTTATATTTTGTTACCAGCAAAGCACTGAAATGCTGAAGATACAATTATTAACATAACTTTGACTCTTTTATGCTGTTTGTTGCATTGCTGTTTGTTGAGGTATTGCTGTGCTCCAGAAGCAGTGATGAATTTTTCTTCTCGCTATTGTAAAATATCTGTCTGTCTGTTTACTTTGGCCACTTTGCAGGTGGAGAAGTCAAGGTTGGAGAACTCTACCTGCTGGCTGCAGGTTTGGGGTCAGACTTCCCTGCACAGTGAGTGTGTGTTATGCTCTGTTTATTTGAAGTCCAAGCTCCCCTGACTTCAGTTGTGTTTTTATGTGCCTTAAGCTTTTGCAGGGGAAGTCTTTTCCTTTATCTTTGTTGAAGTATAGCTCCCCGCTCAGCTTTCAGATTCACTCCTGTTTGATGAAGGGGCCCAAACCAGAATAGGATGCTGCTGGTACCTGGAAAGGCACAAACACCTTCTGCCTCAAGCCAATTCAGGTCTTCACAGGAAACTCTTGGAAATGTGTACATTGAGCAGAAGGGAGCAATGCAGAGGGCCTTTGAGGAGAAAAGGCATCTGGCAGCATAAGAAATAGACAGCATTTTTCTTTACGGGAGCATCTAGTTTGGGAAAACCAGAGACATGGATCAGTTCCTGCTCCCAAAGGCTGGAGCAAAGAAATTGCTAGGTCTCCAGTGAAGCGGTTCTGTGGTAGCCTTGGGGTGGTCCCGTTCAGGGCCAGGAGTTGGACTTAGCTGATCCTTGTGACTCCCTTCCACCTCAGGATCATCTGTGATTCTGTGATTCTCTGAAGTATTGCTGAGTGCCCAGTGCCTCCCAGCACTTTCCTGCTGTCGTCTCACTGGGTGCTGCCAGCTCTGCCTGCCTGGCTGGCTCTGTGTGCCTCCCAGCCCTGCTGTATTCTGCTGAATATGCTTTTTCCTTGCACAGCTGAGTTCGCTTTCCTGCAGTGGAGTCCCTTGTGAGGCTCCCTGCCTCAGGAATTCGGCTGTCAGCCTGCAGGAGATGCTGCCTGCAGGATTCAAAAATAGCATCCAACCTTCTGCAGGGACTTCCTGGCTGGAGTAAACGGAGCAGCTCTGTGCCATGACTCCACACACTCCAGTGGCCAAGCATCACCTCTAGGCACTTCACTCTTATTTACCTGTGTAAAAAAATTAACTGGCACTTGGGGTCCTTAATTTCTCCAAAGCCTTAAGCTGTCTCTGGCTGACTTCCAGCCACAGCAGAGGAAGGGCAGGCTGGCTGAGCAGTGCTTGCTGACCCTGCCACGGTGACTCTCTTGGGGGAGAAAGGTGTGTTTCGTTCCAGATGCAAACTGGCTCCATGCAGCTTGCTGGGGCTGTGTTGCTGCCTCCCGGTAGAGTGGAGAAGTTATGCAGGTCCAGTCTCCCCACTGTGGAGTGCAATGCTGCTGCCTCCCTGTGCCAAGAAGTTCTTCCTCCCTGTGAAATGAAATGGCTAAAAGGTATAAAAAGTTGGTGTGGATTTTGGAAGCAAGCCTCTGTTTTGGGGTCCCATTGCTTTCTCTCTTTTCTGCCTTACTGGTATTTATGAAGATTTTTTTTTTTTCATTGTGGAGAAATTGAAAAGGGGAAGAGCTCCTAAAGCACTCCGTCTTTCCTCATAATATATGTATTCCTTGTGTTGTCTCATTTCCAGGCTTAGACATAATGTAGCTATCAAAGCCTCTTCCTTGGCCTCATCATGCAGTGTAGCATATTTTTGCCCTTAAGCAAGGGAAACAGATGATAAGCTGAAGCTAGTCATCCTTGTATTGAAAGTGCCAGAGTGGGGCCAGCAATGCCTGCTGTTGCCTGTATGTACCTGCTACGGGTGCCTCACTTTCCATTATTCTGTGCCATGTGCCAGCTGCTTCTTTTCAAGGAGATGCAATGTCCTGGTAAGTTACGGTGCTGTGGAAACGGTCAATGCACTCTTAGTCCTGCCTCCACAGTCTGGTAATGAGAAGTAAGGAGCAGCTGGTGGACTAAAAGCAAGCAAGTAGGTACCTCAGCTTGAGAAATACTAACCAAGAGCAAACCCTTCAAAACTGAAATGCCATTTCTTCTCTAGTCTAGGAGTCGAAAAGGTCTTGGATCTCTGGTGGGCTAATGGCCCCTGCTGGAAGGTGACCTGTTGTGGCTGTTGTGCCCACCACCAAGTGTCCCATATCTGCCAGCCTCTCCTGTGGCAGAGAGGTGCAAAAGAACATAATTGTCCTCTTAGCAGTTTAGTTTGCAGGTATGTGTTGTGTTTTAAACCCTTAGCAGAAGATGATTTTGGCTGGTTTGGAGATGTGGTGTCAGTTTGTTTCTTGCCTGTGCTTGTGCCTCACCTGGCAGGCATCCTGCCATCATGTCCCTATGAAGTGTTATTCTCCATTTCTTGTAGAGGTGAGAGATGGCATTTTTCTTCCCATTGCTTGGGTTTCTGGGTTTTCTTTACTTTGATAGCAGGAAAAGTGCTAACTGATAGATAGATTCCCATCGTAGACTTTGTTTTCATGGGAGGACCTCTGCTCTTGACTTCAGAGGGTCCTGAGCAATCTTGCCAGGTGAGAATGCATAGGTATGGTGCAAGTGAGGAGAGGAAATGGGAGAAAAAGGAGTGTTGCTGTATAATATGTATAAATAAAATGAGAGTTTTGTTTTCCCTTTTGAGGGTTTAGCCAAGTTACCAGCCTTCAGCTTCTGTTCCCAGGAAAACATGAAGATGAAACCACTGTGTTAGCCAGAAGGAGTGTAGCTGTGGGAGGAGCACCAAGTGCACCTAGCAGCATTGTCCCTTATACCTCACAATGGCCAGTTTGTTGTTTGGAGTTCCAGGAAAGCTGTCTGTGCTACTACTCCTTGATGAGGGTTGATGTTTGCAGGAAGCATGTGAAATTCTGCTGTGATGACTTTAATGAAAACAGAAGGTTTCTCAGAATCTTACTCAGTACGTTTCCTGCCTGCTATCAATAGAATGCCAGACCTCTTGATTGCGCTCGAAGACCTGGAAGCCTTGCAGTACTTTGAGACTTGCCCACCGTTGAAGTATTCTGCTAAACAAAAATCCCAAAGACAACTTGCAGTATGGCTCTGATTGCACTACAAGACCATCAAATGGTTTCTCTAACCCTTTGTTTTCTCTTTTTCTAAAGAACAGGAGCCTGTGCCTTGCCTGCCCTCTGCACCAATCCTTAATTCAAAGTCCCACAGGAACCACTAGCAGCATTACAGCTTTCAGAAAAGCAGGAGTGTCCTTTGGCTTCTCAAGAGTTCATGTGAATACAGTTGTCTTTTTCTAGGGTCACAAGTGGTTAATTTTGTGATCCAGCTTCCTGTCTTAACTCACTGGATTGGGCACCCAGTTGGACATAGGTTTATATGCTACCTATATAGGAAATAAATACTTGCCCAATGTCAGAAACTATGTTTCTTATGTTGCCATGATACTAAATTCTCTACGTTTTCTTTTTAAACATAGCTTCTCTTTTATTCATTCTTGATGATTTGACATGTATCAGCTCCTTTCTGGGCCATATCCCTTGGTATATTCCTGTTGGTGTAGTCAGCAATGTACAAAACAATGAAGATTATTTACTCTCTAAAGTGCCATGATTAAAAGAGAAAGCTGACTTATAAGCATCTTTGAGGATAGGCATAAGTTCTCTGTTATTTGAGGGGAAAAAAAGAGGAGCTGCAAAATAATTCTGAAGACCTTGTCTGTAAGACATTTATTTGCCTTGTACCCCCCCCTTCCTTTGCTATTTGGATGGATGGAATAGTATTTTATGAGCTGTGTTAACTTAATCTTAGAATTGACTCTGAGGTAGGAACTGCTGTGAAACTAAGAGATGAGCCACACTGGGATTTTACTGCATAGTGTCCAGAGCTGCCCTTGATCTGAAATATTTGCAGCTTGCCAGTGCTTGGGTGGCTCTTGGCTCACCAGAGTGCAGGACTCAAGTCAGGCTGAAGCATGTATATACTCGGGAATTAGAGAGCCACAGATGTGCTGAGCAGGACCACAAATCATGCATTAGCTTGCATTTGCACAGTGCTCTGAAGATGATAAATGCTGCCTAAATGTTCACTTGAACTTCAGCATGAATTAAATCCAATAGAAAAATGGTTTGGGTTTTATTTTAAAAATGTTGCCACTGGACAGAGTTTTTGTAGTGGTTTTCTGGTTTTGTTCATTTAAATATTTATGAAATATATTGTGAAAAGATTTCATTAAGAAAGAAATCTTGTGTTATTCAATTGACATATCTTCATATGCAGTTCTGTGGTGTAACTGCAGCACCTTAAAAATTTTGCAACAGGTTTATTGCTAATTTCCCGCCTTCCAGAGCGAGGCACAGAGTGACCAGCAGTGACTGCACTTGCTATGTTTGGACCAGTGAGCTGAAATTCTGTGATTAGTATTACACAGAAATCCAGAGCAGCTGAGCCATCAGTCCCTTCCAGCCTGGAACTGGGAGAACCTGGGCCAGGATTCAGGGGAATGCTGCCCAAAGCCAGGCTTTAAAACACAGGCTTACAAATCTCAGATGTGCTAAGACCCCAGTGGCTTCTGTGGATGTCGAAAGCTGGTTTGGGAGCCTTAGCCACCTTATCCAGGGGACTGAAGGCTTTAGGACTGATTTGGGGAACCTCAAGCTATATTTTTGGGGATTTATCTTCTAGCAGCCCTGACCTGTGTTTGCAGGAGTGAGGATGCCTGCCTGATCAGGGTCTGAGATGCAAGGACCTATAAGGTCTTAGTAAACAGCAAAAATGTATAAGGAGGTTGGTGGTTTTCTTTTTTTCCCCACTCCCAGTAAGCCTTGCTGGGTAAGACAGTCCCTCTCAGTTTAATTTCTTCATGCTCTTCATCCTCCTACTGTGCTGTGCAGAATCTCAGCCTTTAACATTTTTCACCTTGTTGAATTCACTGTGTCTATTAGTACAGCAGATGAGTCATCCAGCGTATTTAAGCACAAACCTTAGGAGAAGATAGCTCTAAAATTGCATTTTCTACTGGAAGCTGATAAGCTCATTACATATGCAAAAGAGGATACGTATATCAGGCAAAGCCAATATGTGACTTGGTAACGAAGACCAGTCGGAAATACAAAATATATATAACAATGAATTTAAACACCTTACTAAATCATCGCTGTGCCATTTTATTAGACATTCTTTCCTAAACTATGAAAGCTTTAGCTATCATATAAATCTGTCTCTTAATAGGTAGCAGTTACAGTTCTTTATAATTTATTTATCTGATACTGCTCAGCAAAAATTAATCTTCTTGGCAACTTCATTTATATACTACATTTTGTTTATTGCTGCAAGCCCAAATTTTTTGCTGTGCTCTCTCTGCTGGTGCCATGGAAATGATAAAAGTACAATTTAGAGGTTGGGAAGATAGGTGTTACAAAGTAGTCCTTTTTCTGGCAAGGGCTTGAGATGGGCTTCTGCAAGCAGCTTCTCACATTTCCCATTTGGGACCACCCACTGCTTGGGGTTTGCTTAGTTCTGTGGGCAGCGGTTCCTCTTGCAGCAGTTCAAAATAAACATGGTAAGTATACATCAGCCATCAGGGATTGCTGGTTATCCCAGTTCTGACCAGTCACTATCGTTTTTATTGCCCTGATGTGGTGCTTACTGGACTCACTTGTTCCAGATGTGGTAATAGGTGTGAATGTCTTTGATAAGTATTCTAGGAGATCCAAGCCAGCAAATACCTAATAAATTACAATTTGAGGATGTTGAACGTGACTTACGATGCTGGTCAGGTCTGTGTACAGACTGCCTGTCAGGGGGGTTCTCACTTCAGCTGTCATGGTCCCCTCCAGCTGTCTGGTGTGAAGCAGTGATTGACATCAGGGAGCTGTGATGGGTTTGTCCATCCGTCTTTTGCGTGGGTGACTAGTGACTCGCCACCAATTCCAGTCAATCAGTAGAGTGGTATTCAATCTGAAGTCTATCAAGTGTTTTTCAATTTTTCCGTCCAGGGTTTTTACTGATAAATCTAATGCTGGATTAAAACACACTGCCTCTCAGTGTTTTGCTAGGTGGCCAGCACCTTTTTGTCTTTGTACTGTTTAAGCAATTATGGTCTCCCTTTGGCATTAATTTGATGTTTTTTCAACCAATATTCTTGTTCTTGTAAAATGTTTTGGATACTGTATCTCTGTTTACACTTCTGCATGTCAATGAAGAAGCACCGGCAGGAACAGGGTTTCTCTGTGGCGTTCAGCAGAGAACAGAAGACAGATTTCTCTGTGGCGTTCAGCAGCTGATGCTTTTTAGCCAAATGACCTCTGTAGTGGTTTTTGCAAAAAGAAGGCAAATTTAAAGCCTTTTTTTTTGTTCTAATTGCTAAAGGTCTGCTGCCTTTATTTCAGGTCAAACCATTAGTAAGATCTCCTTTTCCATGTTAAGGAAAGTCTGAGCAGTGTTCATCATATTAAGAGTCAATTCCTCTCAGATATCCAAGCCAACTGTGGTATCTATTGAGACCTCCATGTGTAGAACTTCCTAAAGGAGCATCTGAGAAAAGTGCATTTTTCCTTAATGCCTTTTTTTTAAAATTCAAGAAGGATTAATAATTTATGTGACTTGTGGAAAATATATTAGCCAAAAGCTGCATACCAGCATGCCTAGAAGATAGTCAAGTTCTTACTATTGGCTCCAACTGAGTGCAGTTTTCTGAAATTAGAAAGGTTCTTTAATGAGGGCTTAGAGTGGGTAAAAAAGAGTCACCCTGTGGGTTGGTGCTTTTGTTATCAATGTCCACCACACAAAAGCTCTGATTTACCCAAAACCAGTGCGTGTCTGCCAGTTCCTGCAGTAGGCTTTTCTCACAGCCATCCCATTCAGTATGTCTCTGTAATTTAAATAAGTAATTTAGCTCCTTAAAAAAAAGCATATGATTACCTAGAATACTTTCCTGCATTTTTAATTTGCTTTTACTTGTATCAGACTACTGATGACATTGCAAAATGAAATGAATATTTGATTGCAGAGTTTATAGCAAATGCAGGTCTAATTGCTTAAGCCAGTCATATATATGTATTGATGCCATCAAACTTCTTTTGGAAAAGTACAGCAAGACTCCAATCTGGCAGGGACCCTTAGCCACATCCTTAATTTTCACCCACATTAGTTTTATGAATGCTGCTGAGATTTCTCAGTTGTATTTGAAGTGGAAAAGGGGGAATGGCTTGTTTTGTGTGTGCAGCAGTAATGTTCAGGTTTACACCCTGTATTGAGGATGGTGTGGCAGCATGCATTGGTGAATCCTGGTAACTCAGAGCATATGTAGAGTTAAGCACGTGCTTAAACTGTGCAGTTCGCTGCTTTGCTTAGGAAATGTATTTGTCAGCTGAAGGAAAGAGAAGTGCTATTAGGAGCATCCATCTTGCCTCAGATTGAAGAAGAAGCTGAGAAAGTAACAGTTTTGCTATTTGGTCAGGTGTGTCAAATGCAAGTGGCAGCTTGGCAACAGAAAGACTCTTCTGTCACGGATATTTAAGCAAGTTATTAAAAAACTTATTTGTGTCCTTTCTGTGAAAAATTGTAGTGAGTTGTTGAGAAACAATTTGTTTATGCTGGATAACTGCAAACAAAACTTTATTGTTTAGCTTTTAAAAAAATTATGATGAAACCAGGCAAGGAAACTTAGTAAAAAAAAAAAAAAATAAAGCTGTTGGAAAGCAGTGACCTTCTCAAACATACAGAGAAAATGTGTGTGAGAGCTGATTGCATGCTACCGCTGGAAAACTAACATCTAGAACAATTAAAATACATTCACCTGTTCCAAAGGGAAAACCAGAGTTGATGTGATTATTAGTTACTCTTTTTATATCACAGCACACAAGTTGAGGCATTTGTTCTTAATTCCAGAAGTTTTCTTGAAAAGGAGGGTTGTCCAAATTGCTTGCCTGGAGTTGAGCAGGTAGCGGCTCTTCAGTTGAGTGCCCTGTATGAAGGGTGATGCTTCACCTCTGTGACATGAGGTGACATACATGAGGGCCAGTCTTGAGTGTCTAAACCTTCATTAAAACTGTTGCAGGGTGATGGATGGAGGAGGACAGGTCCTGAGGATTTTAATGGGATTGCAGGTCAGCGACCAGTATTGTTAGGGACACTATTAAAGGCATAAGTATCCTACATCAGCTAAGTTTCCTAGACCAGCTCTTGTTCCCCTTTGGCTTGGGATGTGTCTGACACTTAATCCTGGAGCTGCTGAGAGCCAGCGTCTTTCTTCTTGTAATCTCTTCCACTTTCTAGTGCAAAGAAGAAAATACTTTTAATATGAAATACGTTTTAAAAGGCACACACAAACAGAAAAAGCCCCTACAGCTGTTTGAAAGCTGTTCGGAAGTATGGCATATTAGAAATAGTCCCAGCTGAAATGGATTAGCAGGCAGAGTTCAAGTGAGGAGGTCAGATTTGTAAACTGAATGCAATTTATCTTGTGGCACTGCAGTTTATCACATGGTTGCAGAAATAAAGAAATACCACACACATGCACATATTCACACCTAATAATTTAAGAATAACTGGAAAAGGTCTTAAAAGACATTAAAAGGCTTCTGATGACATCATGCTGTCTGAGGTAATAAAACAAAGATGGTCGAAGTCAGTTCCAAAATAATTGTAGCCAGAGATGTCTTTATCTGCCAGTTTCATACATGTTTCATGTCTCAGGAAAATGAATCCTAGTATTGCATACTAACTGCATGGGGAGACACTGGTAAGATTTTTTTCTCTCAGGGGTTTCTTAGTTCTTTGTTTCATTTATTTATTTTAGTTTTACAGAGATTCTTTGATGTCCAGGTTAGCTGCATTTGCAGACCTTCAAAACATATCGGATGCTTTGCTCCTTAAAAAAAAAAACAAACCAAAAGAAAACATCTTTGGAGTGTGACTGTGTAGTTTCCTTGGAGCCTCTCATTTTGGGAAAGTTTTGTTTTCTGCTTTAGAAGGATCAGTAGGGTTTTTTTCCTCATTTTAAGAATCTTCATTGTTAGTTAGAGGGTTTCTAATT
Organism: Sclerurus mexicanus; assembly: GCA_013396755.1. Lineage (NCBI taxonomy): Eukaryota > Metazoa > Chordata > Aves > Passeriformes > Furnariidae > Sclerurus > Sclerurus mexicanus. The sequence goes on from VWZF01002109.1 coordinate 2,801,055, forward strand.
GAATTTAGGTAGTAGATTGTTGGATAGTTGATTTCAGGAGGGTATGCTTCCCTGGTGGCTTCAGATTGTGGTGGCTCAGGATTTCCAAAGCCCATGCTTTGCTAGTGCTGCAGTGTTGGTGATCTTCAGTGCATTGGGACTGCATGTGGTATTTTTCTTGACAGGATGCAAAGCTCACAGAATGAGCTTGTAAGAAGCTCGTTTAAAGGTCATGGAAGATGCTTTTGAAACTGTGGTCATCCTGGGACTTGTAGTTTGGACCAGGTTGTCTTGAGGCAATGCTGCCTGTTGGTAACCTTTAGTCTTGGATATGAATATCATCTAAGGTTGTGAATGTGGTGTTCATCATGCTCTGATATGCAAAGGTATTCTTCTGTCTTTCAGAAGATGCTTGCTAATGTCACTAGAGTGGAAAAGGTGATGGGCCTACTTGTGAAGGAGGATTGGGACTGGTGAGCCACTTGGAATTAGAAGGTCAGGATAGTTTTGCATTTTAGTCACATTGGATGCTAAGTTTAATGGTAAGGACATTTTTTGAAAGACACTTTAGGTGGTGTCAACTCCAGCAAAAGATGTTACTGTCACATTAATAATAATTATTTAGAAGTGTGACAAACTCATCTTTAGCAGCCTCTATTAGACACAATTTCAGAATAAATTTATTAAAGTAGCAGATAATTTCTGGATGCAATTAAAAACTTGTCAGAGTGGAGAGGCAGACACTTTCTGTCTTATTTTGATGATAAGCACTGTAACAAAGTGGCTCAGTCTGGCATTTTCCTGCCTGCAGCTTGAGCATGGGCAATCCTAGTGCAGTATGTGACGGAGCTTCATTTCTAATGCATTAAGCTCTAATGTTGTTCTCAGAGGAAAAATACCCCAAACTTGTTTTGGTAATTTTTTTTTCTGAGGGCTTTCTTTTTAAACAAGTCACTTAAGTATCAATGACCCTTATTTTAACCATAATCATTTCAAAACATGATCCCTCCAGAAAACTCTGGAGTTGGTATGTTGTCAACTTTTCCTTATCCTCACGTTCCAGTTGCTTAAGGAATAGTAACTGGAGCGTATAGCCCTCCTTCCAGCATACTCTCCCAGGCTGCATATTTCTGAACTGCACCCTTGCACCTCTCTAATTAGGCTACAAGTGGACATTTTAATTTTGACCATCTAGCACCAAAGTTGAATTTCTGTGTTGCCCAGTCTGGTTCTTTCACCTGCAGATCTTAGTAATGTTTGCTGCATTTCACGTTAACAATCTTTGGCAGGTGGCATTAAGGGGAGACCGTGATGTGGCTAAGATAACCATTGTATGCCAGTCTCCATGTTTTAATCTTGACATTTCCCACAAGCAGGATGTTTAATAGCCAATCTATGAGTGTTTTGTCTTGATTTCTCACAAGGCTGGCCTTTTCAAAGGAAGCTGGTCGTGACTAAGCAGAGAAAGCTCATTTTAAGTCAGAATTATTGGACTTGATGTCCCTCAAACCTTCAGCAACACTGACCATGCTTAGAGCATATCTAGTTCACATACAGTCTGTGACCCACAGTGAGATCCCCACAGGACTGTCCTTTTGCTGGTGTACTTCCATGGTTCAGGATGCCCGTGGGCTGCAGACTTTCACTGAGTGCCTGCCCAGCTAAGGTTGGCAGCGATCAAAGCTGGGATAGACACCTTGCGGCTCCTATTTTCAGGTACAAATGTCAAGATGGGGGCTGCCTGATGGCCTGTTGTTCAGCTTGAGGGTTGGGCATATCCTGTCACCCATCATGAAGCCAATTATTTAGATTTTAAAGAAAAACGCTCTGGGAGAGAACAAAAATCTATAAACCCGAATGAAAACTGTGTGTTGAATGTATTCATTCAAAGGTCACATTAGCCCTTCTTAATAGAAATATTTTAAAAATGCCTCAAAATGTTGACTTAGGACATTGGCTTCATTTTTTCCATTCTAAGTTTTCGTGCTGGTGTCTGGTGGAATTTTTGTTTTGTGTGTGTTGCTTTGGTAAAGATTGGAAGACTTCTGGGTTTGTGTAGTGCTATGCATTTTATGGCACATTTAAATGTCTATAACATAATTTGCTTTACCATCAGAAGGCATAAATATCAGCCTATTGACACATTATAAAGACACAAATGGAACGTAGCCTGGCAGACTGGTGCTGGTTTTGAGGTTTAATAGTACATCTGTATCATTTATCCCAGTGGGAAATAACACAGGATGTTGCCTTGTAATTTTTTACTACTGTATAATAAAATGTAACCACAATGAACGGTGTCTAAGCAAGTAATGCAGCAGATTCTGGATTTTGTCCAGTGTGCCTTTAGCACTTAGGTTAGCATTGCTCCCCTCCCCAAGTTTAGACACCATGCAATTTTGACTGGATACAAATTGAATGTGGATCTCCTTAATGTGTTACGTACATATCTGTAGAAAGATTCTCCTGTGCATTCCACCTCATAATTGGCTGCTGTTAGCAGTGCGCTGGTTCATTCCTCTTTAAATCACTCACATTCTAAGTTGAACTGTCCTTGAAAGGGTCTGTTCTGCATTTTTGCACTTCAAGAATGTCTTTGCTGGTTGATTGCTTTCCCAAATGTCCTCACTGTGATACAGTGTTATGTGAAAGTAGGCTTTTGGTAAAAACTCGAGCAATGATATTTCATGGATGTGTTATCAGACTCGTGGAAATCGAGAGCAGGGATTTGGTGTGTTTATGTTGATTGAATTTAACTTAGGGTAATTCCCTGCTGAATGCTAATGGGCCATCTCACACACTTTTCAGCATGCTGGGAAGGTGCTGTGTCCTGCCTAGTGCTGGTCCTGCCCTACCTTCAGCGTCTGGGCTGTCGCATTGCTGCAGGATGGGATTTTTTTTTTTTTTAATTAAAACCGTGAGAAGTCTGAGAAAAGACGCAGCACACCCAGTTGGGCACTTCTGTAGGGGCCTGATAATGCAGAAGGGCGCTCTGGTTGCTTTCTAACATCTGTCCCGCAATGTTCCAAGTGAAGAAAAATATGAAAACGTTATTCTGCGAGTATGAGAGTACTGCACATTTGTAAAAAGACAATTAACATAGAAATGAGGGAGGCTTTTGATTCATCAAGAAGATTCAACAGACTGTGTCATTTCCTTGATTTTCATTTTAATTAGGATTAATCAGTTTTATCTCCTAAGGTCTTTGCAGAGAATTTACACGAAACAGAAGACTTTGGTCAGCAGTGTGCCAGTGTAATAGCCCCTACTTGAAGAAATCCAGCTGTGGCACGTATAACCAGGATTAGATTTGGCAGGACTCCAGGCTCCGTTCTCCTCTCTCATTAAATGCCTTGCTGGTGTGGGGAACTCTCTGGATCTTCCAATACCAGATCCTGGGCTTCACACAACTGTCTGGTTGCTTGCTTCAAAAACCAGTTGGAACCAGTATATTGCTTGGAAAAAAGAAATCCCTGGGAGGCCAGCTTGAAATAATGGCTGCTTTCTGCTACAAAGAGAGGCGCAAAAAGTCTTGCTTAACCCCAGCACCCGTTGGTCCTGAGAGCTGGGACCTAGAGCTGGTTGAGACAAAATGAAGCTGACCTTTTTCTCCTCAAACTCAATATATTTAGCAGAAGCATATGGGTTTGGATGGAGTTTCAGATATATTAGAAGTGGATAGTGAGGGAAAGGAGCCAGGAAGTAATATAGGAAGGAGAGCAGCATGCCAGTGGCCTTGTAGGGGAAGTGGCAAGGTTTAAGTGTGTGTTCTGCGTAATGCACAGCAGAAACATGACTTCAACATGCCTTAGGTGAGTGTTGCTCTCTTAGTGTTGGGTTATATCCTCTTTTTCTTTTCGTTCTCAATTTTTTGCATATTTTTGTCTCTACCCAACAACCATTTTGTCTATCCAACCAAGGAAAAAAAAAAATCTTGGAAAACTGCTACAAAATGAAATGAATCTTTCTGCTTTAGTTATTAGATGTATTTCTGAGCAGACAAATTTCATCATGGAAATTAGAGTAATTTGCAAACATGATGAGCATTTTATTATGATTGTTTTTCAGTACCTAAAATAGATGTCTTGCTATGAAAACTTCCATATAATGTGTAAGTGAAAATTTAGCTTCCAGTTTGTTTCCTTAGTGGAGAAGACATAACTGTTACAGAATATATAAATGTAAATGTTTTCCTATTAATTGCAGGAGAACAATTCTTCATCCATGTGGATCCTACAACAGTAAATATCAAGTGTAGGCTTTAAGCATCTTGTACGCTCAACAGATTTGAAAGCCATTAAGCATATGAACAAGAATAAAATGGAGACAGAAGGCAAAAAATGCTGAAGGGAAAATCCTACTGAAAGCTCACAAAGCGTTTTCAAGCTTACAGAAATGACCTGCTCTGTTGCTGTTACACAGAAGTGTTAAAATGAGATCAGGCGACCCCTCTCCCCCAAATCATTCATCTGCTATGTCTGTGATGTATTTAGACTGAATCCTTTCCCAGATGCTGCGGATCTCTTGGTTCCAGGGGAAATTAATGGGATTTTACCATTTGCTTTGAGGAAAAGAGGACTGGACTTTCTCCTGCTGTCTTTGGCAGGAAGGAGCAAGGCGCTTTGCTGTCTGCTCTCTTTAAATATTGCATCTTTTTAAGCTTTTTTTTTGCCAGATAGCCTAATTTGTGTAACTGCAATACACCATGTTGGAAGATTATAGAGGTTAATGTACAGTACTGTGATACACAACCATAATGGTAGACTCAAATGTTTTTTAAATGGTAAACCAAAGGCATTCGTAATATGAGTTGTAGTGAATTGCCTGCAGTTCTTGCCATAGATTAGTTTAGCATTGCCTTTAATATTTTATGCACTGGAGTTGTTTGCAAAAACTAAAAGCTTCACTCTCTTTGCACACCTGTGCTTTGTTCTGTCCCTATGCAAAGCACAACAGAACCACTCTCTTCCTGATGAATTGTACGTCAAGGAGTTTTATCAAATTACAGTTATACTGCCTTGGAAAGATTTTTCTAGCAATCAATGAAAATTATATCAGATTTATGGTGTCATAACTGGGCCAGGTAGTTAGAAATCTAACCTTTTGTAATATCACAGGTTGCATATTAATGTTTTAAATATCTAAAACACATATGAATGACGTAGGAGATTTTACTTTAAATGTTACTGTAGAGATTTGACAGTACATAATCCCATTAAAACAGAAGAGTACAAGATAAAACGATCCATTTGCAATTATAATTAAGCATATTGAGATTGACCATTCTTTAAAAAATTGCAAGTGCAAGGTTGAGAAGGGTGCTTGAGCAATCACTCTGCTGAAAGCATTGATGGAAGAATAAAAAAATTGAAGGGGATTGATTTGTCAGTAATCTGCATGGAAAAGTATGGGAAGCATTTCTTTGGAAGGTGAAGGGAAGGTAACTCTTTTGCTGTCATGGTTAGCTTTGCTTGGAGAACCACCACAAAAAGATTTGATACAAAATGGAACAGCAAGTAATGCTGTGAACTATTTCATTTGCTCTTGACAGTTGGTAAATGAAGTATATTAGTTGGTCAGCTTAGTACTGGAGAGTCAGCATGGCCTCAGGAGTGCTTCAGAGAAGTAGGGTTTTCTTCTAGCTCTGTCAGAGGCCTGCTGTTTGACCTTGAGCAACAGTTTTTTGTCTCTGTGTCTGTCTTTCTGCTGTTCCTTGATTGCCTTGTCTTTTTGGAGGATGAGCTCTTCAGGAGAGAGATTTCTTTGCATTGTGTTCTGTGAACAATGAAGTCTGAGCCTCGCTGAAGCCTCTAGGGGCATCTCTTACAGAAATTATAATTGTTAGCTTTAATCACTTTCATCAAAAGTGCTTGATAATGGAGGATGGTAGTGTGGTGAATTTGGAGAAATCTGTAGGGTGCATGTTAATTAAGTCACCGTAGGTGAAAGTTGCTGGTTTGGTTTCATCGGGCTGATGCAGAGATGTGAATGCCCAGGAGCAGTGCAGTGCTGCGCCATACGGGTCTTGAACTCCAACAGCACGAGGCTGGGTGCTCACTCCTCTGCTTCAGCAGAGCCAGAAGTGAGGCACTTGGTACATTTTAGCAAAAAAGGCTTTTTCAGAAGGTTGCCTAAACTTCGTGTGCTTTTTTGTGGGTGCCTTTGTTATGAGCATTTGTGACTGAAGTTGGACTGCTCGGCTTTTTGCATTGAAGACAGCTGCTTGAGGATGAGCCATCCCATCTTGATCCGTTCTCCTCCTAGCCTTTGCTGTTGTCAAATAGAAAGTGTTTATTGTTGCTCTTGTTATTAGCAGCTTTTGGTTTGGGATGGAGGTGCAGCAACGTGCCAGTTTGCAGATTAATTGCCCTTCTTGTGTCATCTAGTGATGCAGAACAGTATGCCCTTGTCCTGTTGGGGTGGACGTATTACCTAGCAGAGGATTTTGAACTATTTAGCCACAAGAACACCAGCAGCCATGTTAGTAAGACTGGTCTATGTTGAACTGTTTACATTATTCATTGAGCAGTAATCTTGGCAGGTAGAGCTCCAGAGGAATATGGGATGAAGGAAGGGAGAAAAGCCATTTACCAAATTGCCCAGGCAGAGTATGACCAGGAAAGAACTTGGGAAGAAACAACAAATGCTTTCTGAGAAGTACTGTAGGTTCGAGGGGGAAGCAGGTCAGTCGAGCGGTGGGAAAGCAGTAAAAGAAGATCAAAACAAGACTCCTTTGCTTATAGGGCAGGTGTTGTACTGCTGTATTAGTAGGAGTCAGAGGTAAGGCAAGGTCTTCCTTTAGAATGTTTACTCTCCCTTTTAGGGTTAATGCCAAATCTCTGTAGTTCCTGCAGTGGACTCTCTGCCAGTGAGCGCTGACTCTCTAGCAAGTACTTTGCGCCATCTTTGCTCTGCAAGAATTGCTGTATAGTTCCCTTCTTATTTAATACGAACAAGAGTTCCCCAATCTGCACTTGAAATCTGCATAGAAGTAGCACATGGCACGGGCCAACTCAAGGTTATACATTTGACATTTGGGAAGGGAAGGCAAGAAAAATTTACCAGTCAGTACACTCACATTATGATAAAATAAAGGTGAGCTGGCAGGAGAACATGTGCTGAATCCTAAAATGACACAGAAGAGCCATAAACCACTGTATGTTGTGCTATCTCTAGTCTCTTTATGCTCCAAGCAGAAGTTAAATGTGGAGTATCATAAATGAAACAAAGATTTTGTTTTAATTTCATTTAAAAAGCCATTGTAAGGTAATGGGGTAACAAACATTAACTTATTCAAACTAGACAAACTACAGTTCCTCTGCTCTGTACTGCTCCTATCAAAAGAGAATTATTCTCCAAAAGCTTCTTGAAACCAGGTATAGCTTTTGCTATAAAACAAAAGTGGAGTAGTCTAAACAAATAGCGTTTCTCCTAGAAGTAAACTATATGGATGTCCTTATGAGGTGTTGCCTGGTCTGCTCTACATTTGTAAAAGTGTTTTTTTCCTACTGAATGTGTATATGTTTGATCAAAATCCAAGGCTAAAAATGGGTATAGTCTCTACATATAGACACCTTTTCATTTTTACAGGGAGAAACAATAGCTGGTCTTACCCTGAGTTTGCCTGTAAATTTCTTAGATGATCTGAAACCTGTTAATTGCTCACAGAGGTAGCTTTGCTGACAGGCAACCCGGAATAGTCTCTTTTTCTTCCAGAGCATCCATACTTGCCTATTACCAGAGAAATCACTCAAAGAGCAGCGTGCATGCTGGACTCTGAAGCCTTGTTTTAAGTTTTAATTTACTTGTCTGACTTCCACAGTTACTGAATGCAAGCAATTGTTTCTTCAGGAAATAATAAGAGAAATTCTGCGTTAGGAACCAATGCTTCAGCCTCCTTCTGTTCATACTCTCAGGGCAATACCTGCCAAGGAGTGCTTAGAGTTGGAATGCAACTTTCCTTTTTTGCCACTAAAGATTAAAGTAAGACCGTTCCAGATTAGCGAAGATGTGAAACTGGAACCCTAGGACCATTTCTTTATCTGCAGCTTCTTTAAGGTGTAGGATAGTCCAGCATGTGTGCCCATGGCAGCAGGATGAAAGCTGTGCTACAACCCTGGTTGGGAAAGGCTGGGGACCTGCTGCTGCAACTGGAGTAACTGGCCCCAGTTTAACCCTGGATCCTATCTTAGTCAGGCTTTAAAGTTTTTTTCATTTTAATACACTTCTTATAAATTAAATGACCTGTGTCTTCCCCTAGAAGTTGCAGAAAATGAGCTGGGCTTGCAGATAATGTAGGAAGCAAAATTTTAGGCAGGAGGACTCATTGCTGTTTCCCTTGCATGGGTTTTGAGTTTTGTTTTCTAATTGTTTCACTGGGAAGGGATGAGGTCCTGGGGTCCTATACCATCCAGCCTGACTCTGTCAAGATTGATTCTCAATGAAGTTTCATCTGTAGAAATCTCGTGTGAGAAGCAATTTTTCATGTGTAATTAATCCTAATAAAACCAACAATTCCAGGAGGCTGACCTGGATCCATCCATTTCATGGTTTTGTCAATTAATGTTACATTTAGCATCTAACACTATAATTAGAAAAAAATACTGAAAATATAAAGGGACAGAGAAATTCTAAGTTGTAAACTGCTGAGGTACAGGATTTACTATCCTTGCAATCATAATTTATTTTGCCTTCTTTTCAAACTAGGTCTTTATTATTCTGGTACAGCAACCTGTAAAAATCTCTGATAAATCTTCTAGTATAACAATAGTTTATCCAGATCACATTAGGAGTCTGTTATGGTAAAGAGGTACTCATATATCCACATGTGTGTTTGGTAACTACTTTTATCTCTAGGGTTTTTTTTTATTATCAGCAGTGATAGCATCCAGTGATTTTTCATCCAGCCATTGTTAGTTATGTGTTAGTACTGTTTTCCCTTACAGGAACGTGCTTCACATAGATTAAAAACCCTTACAAAATCAGATCTATTGACCAAAAGCAGTTGTTCATTGCTGTATCCTCTGGTGAATGTATAGCAGAAAGTCTGTGACTCCCTAAGTCCTCAGAGGCTAATATAATAATTTAAAATTTTTTTTTTCTCTTTTTTTCCAGAAATGTTGAATACAGTACTCCGCAAAAAGTAGCGTGTGGATTTCTAGCACCTGAAGAACAAGAAAAGGTAATTACCAGACCATATAGTCGAACCTCATTTCCTCATTTGTTTGCTGTGCTAAAATATTTAGACCTGATCACGTTGCATGAGCCTACAGCACCGTCTCTGCATATGGGTTTTGTGTATTTCCAGTTATGCAGGCGCAGTTGTTTCTTGAGAATATTCCTTTATGTAAAGGGAACAGGGGAACAAAAGCAGCAGAGCATGAAAATGCTGAAGCAAATGTTAGGGAAGAGCACACTGTGGCTTTTTCAGTGCATGTAGAAGTGAAAAGGGTAAAAGGGGGGGGGGAATCATGGCTTATATGTGCCAGTGGAAAAAGGGTCATGGACTTCTCTTTATTTGCAAGACTGTCTAGTGCAGCCTTGCAGCATGCTGGGCAAGTATTGAAGGAGGCTCAGTGTTCAGTACTACAGCAGCCTACTCATGTTTCAGTAACTGAGTAACTTGTGGGGTGGTGCACTCTGCTCCAGAGGTTGTGAGCATCTCTGCTGCCTGCAAGCCTGCTTCTTGCAATCGAGTTTCTTGATCCTCTTGGGTCGTGACATTTTGTTTGGGCAACATAGCTCGACAGGGCTGTGGCTCAGTTGCTGGTGTTAAACAAAATGCTGTTCATCAAACTTTCATGAGACACTTTGCCAGGGGCTGCATCTTGAAAGACTAGGCTCCAAAAAGCAGGGAGGAAAGCTATGCTGCTCCATACTGCTGCTGTCTCCTGTATTTTCCTCTACCTTCTTTCCGAGGCTGAGAGGCAAGCACCCCTAAGGGACCTCATGTGGTTTTACACTTTGCTCTTTACTGGAGATGAGTGATATAAAAGCTCGACAAGGGGGGCATGGCCATGTTGAAGAATGGCAATCTTAATTCAGCTGGTACATCCTTTCATCTGTACAGTGATCCAGAAGAACCAGGAACCCAGTCCTGCTTTAAAGCCTGTGTAGGGCTTCAATGTTACTGTGGTTAAGCTAGAGCAAGTTACATGAGCTGAGCCTTTCAATAAGTTTTTCTAATAATTAACAGAATAACTTCAAAGTAAGAAGAGATGTATGTAGGTACCACAGTATGAAGAGCAAAAGGTAATGTATAATGTGAAGGTCTGTACATTTGAGGATAGCAACGCAAGCATAGTGAGATTTAAAAACATGGATATGAAGAGAGAAAGATAGCGGATGTTGCCAGGGTCAGGAAAGTTTCTGTATGAACACGTGACATGTTCTTATGAGACACTTCGTTTCATTGCTTGAGTTTGAAAAACGCATGTGAGTGACATCTTGTGTTCACCACATCTGCAGTGCTGTTCTGCCGATAATTAGCACGTGCCTTTTAGAGGCAGGATGAAGCCAAGATGACAAATGCAAACAAATCATAAGGTGGAACAATTCTGCCTTCTTCATGTATGAGCATTACAATTTGAAGTCCGTCTTCCCACCCTACAAGTGGAAGTGTCACCTCAAGAAGAATTTTGAAAAACACCGAAAGGGCCTATACTTGCAACTTGTGTGGAACCTTCTGTATTGTTTCTCGTGGTGGTCTCTGCATGCATCATTTAAATGCAAAATTAAGACAGGAGAGGAAAAACAGCAGACAGAGGAAGAAGCTCTCAGAGCAAATAAACACTTGGTGACAGTGCATTAAATGTTTAGAGAACCACATTCTCCTGTAGTTTGGGCTCACAGTGTTGTGAACTATATTTCACATGCTAACAAATGCGATTTGTTTTGTTGGATACTTCCACTTGGATTTACAGTGCCATTTAAAACTCTGTAAAGCTTTCTGTCACCGTCACCAGCTGTGGCGACTGTCATCGCTGCTGTGGGACTGGCATGTTTGGGCACTTTCCATGCACGGGAGATGTAAGATAACTTTCCTTGTCAAAAGGAAAGATTGAAAACTCAGATTTCTTTGAAATAATGAATTTCCCAAGGGGAATAATGGAAAGGTGGTTTATACTTTTCTCTCCCTTAGGATCTTGTAGATTACAGTATGACATGATATGTTGGCAAAGAGGAAGACTGTGCCACAGTGAGTTTCACTGCTCTTTTGTAAGAAGGTGATATATTAGTCTGTTACCTGTGCAATTTAAAATTATTGCTACAGATTCAGTCATTTGTTTATTTATGCTTTTGGTACAGTTGTAAAGAGATTTAAAAAAAAGAAAAAACCAGTATTGCTTTTTGCACTAAGAGGTTAAAACCATCCCCAGATTGATCATGGCTAAGTGCTTTACAAGGCCTTGAAACATAACTACCTGTGATTTTTCAATGTGGCTCAAACATGAGAATTATTCCCACTGGGTTTCTTAATAGCTATAGATACTCTTTTAAAGTTTAAGCATAAGCAATATTGTAAGTAGATAAAGGTATATATGTAGCAAAACCAAGGCCACTCATGTTGTTGTATTTGATATCTTGTTCTCTGAGGTCAGGTTGCACATAATTTTTTTTCATCCCATGAACGGGATCCCACAGAGTCATTTAGCTCTGTCAACTGTATGAGCAGAACAGCCATGAGCTGTTTTATTGCTCCAGACTGCAGCGGCGTCCTTTTGTTTGGTGCTGCACTGGCCTGGGTTGGAAGGGCTGGGCTAGGGATTTATTAGATGTTTTTCATTGTGCTGAGGAGAGTGTGGCTGCTGTGTGCATGAGACAGCCCCTAAGAAAGGCTTTGTCCCATCTTATGGGAGTAGTGACCTTGATGGGGGTGTTCTCCCCCATGCAATGGAGGCTTTTTGCAGATTGAGTGGGTTTCATCCTGTGCTGCTGTTGGCATCAGCAAGTGGGGTCCGATGCTTCAGAAATTGAGATTGTGCTTTTATTCCCTGCATGGCCAGACTGTAGGAAGAGATCCCAAGGCTCAAGGGCATGAAAAGCACTCTCTTCTTTTGTTCTCGGTGTCTTTTTTTTTTTTTAAACTGGCTGGCCATGACATTAAGATTTCTAATTAATTTAGAAACCACAGGCAGTTGAAGAGAGTGAGCAATGTAATAACTGGGCCATGGGGCAGAGTAAAAGCACATCAATTATTCAGGCAGTCGCTGCTGCTTATTCCCTTCCCGGAGCTGGGCTGGCTGTCAGTGTGTGTCAGCGATGCTGCTAATGCCCTTCAGAATTTACATGCATAAATAGTGGCCTTTTAAAATCTGCATGAGGATAACTTTAGTGTTTCAAACGATAGCTGCCAGCAGCATGCTCTGCCTAGCAAGCATCAAGGGCTTCAACCAGTATTTTGGGTGCCTAGTTCAAAACTTGGACGTTGTCAGATGCATCTGCCAGAAGCCTCTGTTGTGGAGAAATTGCTCCTTAAAGAGATTGAGGGGCAGTCCGAGGCACGGAAAGAAAGAAACAGTCCTGCTTTAAAATGCAGGTGGTTTCTGAAAAGGTTTCACTTCTTTGTGTAAGTGTAGTACAGATGAATGCATCCTCTCTTCCTGCTGTTTCTGTGATGTCCCCAAAGCACACACTGTGAGGATGCCATGGAGGCCACTGAGGCTGGACCCACTGCAGTTGCTCCACGGGGATGAGGGGCAGGAAGCATCCTCCTTCTCCTTCCTATGTCTCTGGCTATTGCACATCCTGCACTTTGCTAGTTGGAAAGTTGTAAATTGGGGAAGCTTTTCTCACTGCTAAGAACTAGATTCACAGGACTGGTGATTGCCTTACATGGGTGCAACCACAAGTCTCACGTTCAGGATGCCACAGGAAGCAATGCTAATTTCTGCACTGAACCAGCAAGGGGACTGAAAACTGTGGGGCTTGTTGGATTTTTCTGCTGTGGACTATAAGTGGATGACAAAACCTTATTTTTCTGTCTGGTTGGCATAGTTATCTGTACTGCAGAAGGCAGCTACCTTGCTTTTTACAAAGTGAACTAATTTGTGAGGGCAACGAAATAAAATGAGCCTTGCTAATTATGTGTTGTGCCAGCAAAATGACCAGCTTGGGTTTGGAAAATGCTGGCTGTAATTAATGGTGAAAGGCCTTTTCTCTCATCTATGTAGCCATAGTGAATCACTTCTCCCCACGGAAACTTTTAAATCTGTCTCACTGGGGAGCCAGTGAAGGAACAGGTAAAATGGATTTGCTTTAATAGCTGCAGTTGTAACTTAAACACTTGAAATTATATTAAGCATCTTTCTCCATTAGCATTTCATGTTGATCTTGACGATATAACTGCAGAGGCTAAGACAGGATCAACGTTCATTAAATAGAAGAAACTAAACTCTGTAGACAAATGCTTTGGCTAAATGGGGCCTTCATTTCACTGAGAACAAGAATGCAATTAGCTGAAATGTTTGTTTACAAAATCTAATTCCTGGGGAGTATCTTCTCAGATTGCAGTTTACATCTCTTGGGCTGGTTTTGTTGCCAAGGCTTGCAGGTTGACGGATTTTGCAAGGCTTGCTTGTAGCACGTATATAACAGATGGGTCAAACTTTGAGTGGTAAAACTGAACTCAAGTGAAGAGCTGGAGCTAAGCTGCAGGTGTGCCTGAGCTTAGTTGTGCATCCATCTATTTTACAGTTTGCAGTTAAGTGCAATTAATAATAATTATTAGATGTTTCAAATACCGAACAGTGTAGGTTGAAGAGAAGCTGGAAATTGTGCAGCGCTGAGTGCTGTTACTGCTATCCTTCTGTTCCCCACATGGAGCCTAGACCAGGGGAATCAAATGGGTTCCAGCTGCGTGAGGATGCATGTCTTGCAGGATACCTGCATAAACAGCCTTGTTGTCCTGGTTGGTTGAGAAACGTGGACACCCTCAGAAGGTGGTTTTGCCTGTCCACAACGCGAGTCGTGCTCAGGAAATGCTTCTTCTCTTCAGGTTACAGAAACAGCCAATGGGAAACCTAACTGTTGTTACCCAGATATTGGATTTGTCGCTGCATAGGATTTGTGAAGTGTGAAGGATCAGGCATTTTGAGCCTGTTTTGATACCAACAAAACAGCACGTACTAATTTTGAGCGTGTAATAAAACATTGTGCTGCATGCTTGGATATGGTGCGGCAGTATATGTTAGCTGATTTTTTTCAGTCTGTGTGCTAGCTTTGCTTTCCTTGCAGTTGCTGCTTGTGGCTTCCTTGCAACTGGATAGTGTCTGTACTTATCCATCAAGTGGCGCTGGGCAAGCAACCATTTCCTGGACACGTTTGCCTCATGTATCTGGTGGCAAACATGAATCACTTACCAGAATAATACATTTCCTTCCCCATTTGCTGAATATGGGATTTTAGTAAAATAGTCAGTATAATCTGTTTGGGGATGGCTTATAGTCACGTTAAATGATGGGGAACAGACTAATGAAGACCATCCTGTTGATGGATATGGGCTACAGTTTACCAACCCTGCAGCTATTGAAATAAAACAAAGTTGCTTTTGGGTAATCTGCAGAATGATAGCCAGTGAGCAGGTATGTCCCCATGTGCTGTACCAAGTACAGCAACAAAGCGAGGGGATGAGCTCCAGACCTCTGTGGGAGTTCAGGATGGGATGGGACTGCTGCAGAGGCTCCTTACATGGTTGCAAGATGTAAAGTCTCCAAGTCTTTCAGATGTCTTAGCTGTGACTTGTTGAGGAGCTCATTGTAGTGTTGTGGGTCTTGCTGCTTCCTCCCACGTAAATGATGCTCCCAAGCAGTGCTTCTCCTTCAGGTAGTGAAAAGGGAATTGCAGGAGTCGCTGCAGGGGCTCGGTCCTTGAGAGGCACTGCTGTGGAGATCCCTTGGGATTCTGTGCTAATAGAGCATTTAAAACACTGCTTTTTCAATGTCAGCATTGGAAATGACAAATGCTTTCTTTAATTTGAGAGAAGTGTGCCTGATATTACATGCTTATATATGCCTGAGAGTCTATTCTCAAGACAGTACATGGGCCTATCTCCTATGAAAGCTAATTGAACTATTAAGAGAAGATCCTGCTAACTTAATAAGTTACATTTATTTGTGTCTTAGAGGATTTTTTTTTGCCAAGGTGAAAGAAATCGTGAATGATGTCAAATTTTATTGATAGCGTATTGTTCTTTGTTGTCCCTTCCTCTCTCCTGATGTCAAAACTGCTCTGGAAATTGAAAATATTTCATAAGATCAAGGCACACCAATGTACTTGAAGGCAGGCAGCACTTTAGAGAACTGTGGGAGTGAACATTGTGCAGATGACTTGAGGCTGAGTTTTTTCCTTGTGGGATAATCAGTAGGAAGCAGCATTGCTGACTGGGCCATATACATTATACAAAACTCAGGTGAACGGAAAGAACTGTGACCAAGATATCTCCCTTTGACCTTGCTCTGACATGACTTTAGCACCAGCCCAGATGCTGTCAAGATTCTGGGGAAGATCAGGGATTTATTGCCTGGGCCTGCCCTGGGAATGGAGGACAGGACTTGGGGTCAGGGTGACTGCAACCACCTTCCCCAGCAACCTCGTCCTCATGGCATCCCACAATGCAGATCATCTTTGTTTCCTCTGTATTTTCACAGGCAGTTACACCATTAGGAGCTGGGCTTTGAGATTTTGTACCAGCATGATTTGAATGAAGTCTAATTTAGACAAAAGTTTTAAGAGCTCTCCCCGCCCTCTCCATGCAAAATAAATTGGAGAGTTTAAATGCACTGTATCTGGCTTGGAGGCATTTCCCTGTGGTTTATTGCTTTGCTTTTATTGATGGGCTGTGTTTGCTTTCACACAAACTGATTAATTTGATTTGTTTTGCAGAAGTTGTTTGCTTAAGAATGAAGGGCAATTTAAAGGGTTTTTATGGGGTAGAAACTTTATTTCCACAGACTTCCTCAGATGTTGGTTGCACTCCTTGCAAAGTTTGTACAGACTCGGATAAAGTGGCCCTTGGCCAAACTGGGAAGATGCCACCTGCCAAGTAGCTGTAGGGAGAGCAAGAGAGTATGTTGAATTACAGTGAGCTTTTGAAAATTTCAGAATGTCCTGCAGAAGCAAAACGATGGACCTTGTAAAAAATGCAAGATGATCTGATTCTGCTTCTTAATTTCCAAAAAGAAGAATAAAATTGGAATAATCAATCCACTTTTATTAAAATATGAAGATATGCTAAGTACAGCATTAGATATGTATTTTTTCCACTATAAATACACCCCCACGGAATCATTCTATTTTTAAGATGAACTTGGTATTATGATAATGTAAAAGAAGTCTATAATTTATAATTTCAATTGGAGGTGAAGAAATTTAACATGTCAACTTCCCTATTCATTACTCCAGCAGTCAAGACTATCAAGCTGTTCCTTCACCTTCACTGTCAATCATTTAGATAGACCAATTATGGATTCAGTTAAAAATATATATATATCAAAAGAGAAAATGCAGCAGAAGAAGGTTCAACATACTAATTTTTTTTTTAAAGCTTGTCTGTAGGAGTGCGTTTAGTCCTGTGCTGAATGAGCTTCATGGCCAAAACTCCTCAACTATTCCTCTGGTCTTTCTGGCGTTACCAAATGGACTAAGTTGAGAAGTGCTCCTCCAGTGTTTGTGTTTTGGAAAAGAGCTGGTGTCAGCTGATAGTCACTTGTTTTACTATTTAGAAACACTCACTACCTGGTGGTTTGGGGGGGCCGGGGGGAGAGAGGAGGAGGTGAAAGATAGTCCTTTGTTAGTATGTAGGTCTTCATTGTGCAGAGCCTCTCATGGATGCTGGGAGGGAGGAGGAAAAAAAGCACATTCCATCTGGGTTAAGCTCTCTATTAATTTTAAGCGTTAGTTTTTTGAGTTTTGAGCCTTAAGGTCTCCAGTGCAGTACTTCTTTAGCATTCAATTTGGAAGGGACTGCTTCCTTTTAAGATGGAGGACATAATTGCATTGACCTCTGTTCTGCAAGTACTAAATATTCAATGTGCTCCAAAATAATTCCACAGACCTGGAACTGCAAAATCAGATTCCTTATTGAGATGCATAAATATACTCACAGGTCTAGAAATCTTGTTTTAAAGCAGCAGCATTCCTTTGGGGTAAGTTTATTATGGCAAAATATACATGGTCAAACTTAAATACAGTTAACCTAATATGATCAGACTGATTTGGAGCAGAGGTAGGTCAACACTAAGTGCTTTTGAAAATCTCATCCTAGCTCTCTAGAGATTAGGGCTATGAGTGCAGAGCATCAGCCTAAGTCATGCTGAAGAGGCAGAAGGGATGTTTCTCAATGGGGAGAGAGGCTTCAGTTGGAAAGCAGGAGCATGAAGCAGACTGGGGTAACAGAGATCTGCAACCAGATGGAAAAAATATCCAGCTTTGCCCAAGGCTTGGAAGTTAACCTACTTGGTTGCATCTGTGACTCTTTGCTACTGGGAAGTGTATGTGGGCAAGCCTCCCTGTTTTTTGGGTGGGTAGGATCATCCTCTCCTCCTGTGTTTTGATCAGTACTGCTGCACCAAAGGAGTACGGATGAAAGACTTGAGGCTGCTGGCTCCAGCCTTCAGTTTTCCCTTTAAAAAAACAAACAAACAAAAAACCCCCAACAAACCAGCATTCTTGCAGACAGTGTCCTTGGGATTTGTAGCACATGCTGGAATCTCACAGCATGGAAGCTTATTTTTGGTGTAATACTTTCATTTTAATACCTAAAAATCCAGTGCTGTTTTAGGTATTGGAATGAATAGAGTCTTGCTCTTGCATGTGGGAAAAGGCTTGAAGGCCTGTATCTCTGCGAACTGTGCATGTGACTAATTCATCTAAGAAGTTGAAAACATAAAGTCTACTGGGGCCATCTACACTGTTTGCATGCATGGTTTCCTACTGAAATAAATGGAATTGTGGTTTTTTGAGGTGTACCTGGGTTGGCTCCCAGATCACCTGGATGTGGTAAGAGATTTGACCAGATCCAAGTCACGCAATATTGGTCCCTTTGCAGTCAATGAGATGACTCATTCTGATATCTCATTCTCAGATATTGCTCATTGCTAGTGCTTCATCCTGCACATGTCCAGCTGATGGAGGTGCTTCTCCCATCAGCCATGGTGCCCTGACCTGAGATGTGTGCCATCTGCTGGTGCTGCCTCTCCTCTGAGTGCCAGTTGTGTTACTGCAAGCCCCCAGAGGAAGGCTTTCTTGCTAGTCTCTATAATATTTAGTCACTTTGTCTCCTGTTGTAATTATTGCAGTTTTTTCTGAAGTGACAGGCTTATGAAACTTTTTCTTGGACCATGTTTACAATTTCAAGAGCAATTCCTGCTGTTAAAAAAAATATATATATAGCATAAGCAGTAAGTTTAGCCTTTAAACACCAGCAGCACAGTGCTTTTTCTAAAAGCACACATCTGCTTTATACATAACGTGTGTGACTTTAACTTTGTGAATTGTTTTCCACAATGAACCATTTCACACAGGAATACACACATCCGAATAACTGGATCTAAACATTGAGTCTCGTCCAAGAAAGTGGATTTAGACCTATTGAGGCTAACCCTTTGAGACTGACTTTTCTGTGTCTATACTATAGGGACCCTGCAAAGGACTGGAAAGACATTTTGTTGGTGTTGTGTATCCCTGGGCTAGGCCTGACACGTATATATAAGGAAAAAAAAAGCGCCTGCAAATGCTCAAGGCAGAGGGTAGGGAAGAAGCAGCACGTTGAGTAAACAGATGGGGTGGGCCAACATTAAGAGCAGGATGGTTATGGTAAGTGTAATGTGCAGAAGTCACAGTACATCAGCTGGCTAATCAGTGCTGAATGATTTGTAGGCATCTTAGCAGAGGTGAGTTTTAAGGAGGTTTGAAGGAGAACAGGGTCGTGGCTCTGCAGATTTGTACTCTTCACCTGCAGAAAGAGGGACTGCAAAAAGCATGAGAGTTATTACTTAACTCCTGCTTCTCTACATATATTCTTTTGATATTTTATTTTTTTAATGTACTTTTTAAAATTCTTTCTTTCCTTCACATTTGCTACAGAGTCTCTCTAATGAGACAGAGTGATTGTCGGCCAGATGCTGCACTGCAAATGCCATTTTTTTAAAACCAGCTGAGAATCTGGCCTGATATTTAGCAGTCGCTTAGTACTTTCATCTTCAAAGTACTGTGCAAACATTAATTAATTCTGCTGGGGAGCACACAAGAAAGGGCTGCTGGAATAGTTATGCAAACTGCAACGCCAGGAGAGAGATGGCAAGGACAGTGTTGCAGGGCTGGGGAGGTCTATACTTTACATACATAATTCAGCAAAGGACCCCAAAGTAAGTGGTTTCATGTGAGAAAAATGTCTTTTAGGTACCTGTTTTTTTCCTCTGAGTGGGTGCTTGGTGTTTTCAATGGAAGAATGCTGCTGCTGCTCCTCTTGGGTAGATGGGCAGCCTGGGATTTCTGTTTCCACATCCTTCCCTGCAGATGGGTTCAAGCTGGCAGAGACAGTAACCTCAGCAGCCAGGCAAAGGCTCTGCGGATGCTCAGTGCTGAGGCAGAGAGAGGCTGTGCAGAAGTCGGGGCTGCATGCTTTTCATTTGGAAAATGAATAAACTGCTTGTGGCACACGCGGATTTGGAGGCGCACAGTGCTCCACTCCACACTTGTGGCTCTTCACATGTGCAAAGCCATTTTGCCTGTGTGGGTGTTGGCTTTGACAGGAGTGAAAAAGATCAGCAGAACTCCATAAGGGCTATGAGAAAGCCTTTCATCTTCTAAAGACAGCATCAACAGCCTTTGGTGTGGGCTGCAGTAACCTGTGCTGGAGAGGATGAGGGGTGCTCATGCATCCCCTGCTGCTGGCTCTGCACGGGCAGGACAGCAGCAGCTAAGGAGGAGCAGCAACATTTAAAGCTGGCACAATCAAAAGCATCTCCCAGCTGCAAACTTAACGTGCCCTGGCATGAGGTAATCAACACTGCCCCTGCTTTGAGACTGGCCTGGAGCACTGCTTTTGCACGAAGACACAACTCTAGGCACTGAAGCCACTCAACCAGTCATTATGTTAAGAGGAGTTTTAAAAATAATCATGCCTACTTGATGCTGAATTATTAGCAGGGAACCACATGAGCCTTATATGACTTGATTAATGCTCTATCAATGAATTCCAGGTTTAAATAGGCATCTAGGGGCAAGGAGGTATGTATTTTTTGGGTATGATGAGCTGAAGCTGGAGTGAGAGTGTTGATGGAACAGAAAGGGAAGGCAGAGGGATGCTGGATGCCAGAAAATAACATGGCTGCAAACAGGTTCTGCTCACTGGTTGTCTGTCAGGGATTGGATGTGAAATTGTGCTTTGGTCTGAAAGCTGGAGGCAAGAGGTGTCTTCATATTGAGTGGAAACAGGTCTGAACAAAAGACAGATTCAGGATGGGGAGCTGGGTTCTGGCTTGACTTTGCTGACCTTGCTCAGATGGAGATGGAGCTTTAAACTTCTCGCACAACTCATTTAATAGCACTTAACGTAATGGCAATTTTTAGAAGCGGTGCAAATATATTTAGAAAAAGTATATTTCTTTTAGCTTTGGCCACATAGGTAGGTAAAAGTTTCCTGATGGCAGGTTTCCATTTATTATCCACAGATACCTACTGATAGTTTTCTGTATTTGTTGTTGAAGTTGGTGAGTTAAGGAGCCAATGAAAGAGAGATCACAACCGAGACAGTTCTTTTCCAGTGTACATGGTCTATGTATTTTAGATAGTAAAATCATATCTAGAACTGCACAGCTTTAATTTCCCGCTCTTCCTAAGACTCAAATAGATTAGCATGCTCACAAATATATATTTTTTTTAATCTCAGATATTAACGTGCCTAGGGTTGCATGAAAGGCAAGGCTGGATCTCTTGAGGCTTGAAAGCTATAATCAGAGATGTTTATATGAAATTTTAGTGTTCCATCATATCTTACCATCTCAGGAGTGAAAAAAATAAACTTAATGAACCTAGATCGGACAGCTTTGTGATGAAGTCCCAAAGAAGAGAGAAGATTGGCAAGTAGCTGTGATTTTGCTGTGTGATTTTAATTTTATGGGCCCCTGTTGTTCAACGTTTTTTTCACAGTAACTAAGAGTTGCATTAAATATTAAACAAACGGTGTGATGATTCATAAAGAGGGTCATGAGCTCCATATGTGAGTTAGAAATTTAATCTCCAGCTGGTTTCACTATAATCCATGTCATATGTCCAGGATCAGAGAACTCCAGTGTCTTTGAATAATTAGTTAGTGATCAAAACAGAAAAAAAAAATCATTGAAACAATTTTCTCTCAGAAAAGACTGTTTCTTCAAAACAAAATTGCTTGTTAAAGCTCATTAATTTTAATGGCATTTTCTTTTTAGTGGAAGTAAGCTAACAATAATTTGGAAAATGTCAGGATGTTATCTTGATAGTTGCAGGATTGATAATTTTTTTTTCTGTAAAATGTCTTGCATTTAGAGTTATAACTATTACTCTGTTTCATTAGTAAAAAAGGAAAGTGAGACTTTTTCTTTTCATCAAATGTAACTTATTTTAATTAACCTAAAATAATTTTCTTTCTAGAATGGTGTTTGACCAAAAAGGAAAATTTGATTAGCTTTTTTTATGATATCTGTATGTAATTTCAATACTAGTTTGGGTTAGGGAAAAAGAATTAAAATCTCAAAGTCTTTTATTTGGATTAGGAAATTAATTTTCCCCTACTTTTCCCCTGGAGCCCTGGAAAAATATCTGTCAGCCTTTCATCGCTGAGACAAATATGCTGAGACTTTTCCCAGGCCTTGCAGAGGTTGCATCCTCCTTTGCATGACAATTGTGAGATGATGCTGAGAGATACTATGAGTGAAAAACTTGCCCATCCATTATAGCAGCTGCACATAGCCATACACACAGACACAGATACACACTTGCACACACAAAAAAACGGTGCTCATCCACAGTTTCTCAAGAGGTTTTCCCATGTCACAGGTGACTTTCAGCCCATACACGCATGGAGTTTACATGTTGCCTCAGTTGCATTTTCACTTGAGCCATAAAAGCTGTTTGTTTGGGGCATTTGGAGGTTAAATATTCAATCTACACTGAAAAAATACTATGTAGGCAGTGGAAGTGTAAGTCTTGTTCTGGTGAGGTAGATTACTTCATGTGTGGCTCCAATTAGGGAGTGTTGCTGTTGCATTTAGTTGGTCAGCTCATAAAGTCAGTCATAGCACATACTTGAATTCAAGAAGTGGGCATATGAATGCAAACAGAATCCAAGTTTTAATGCCTATAAGGTCAATTGTCCACTGAAAATACAACTAAGTTTCTGTGGAGGAGGGCTGTCTTTCTTGGTGTGTGGCTTGGGTCTCATGTCTTTGTTCACAAAGAAGTGGGGTATGGTGTTTCCTTCCCTGTGCCAGGATGGCAGCATCAGGGAGTTAGAGGAGAACTGATGGCATGGGATCTGTTGAGTTACTGGTTCGGTCTCTCATCCAGGACAGGACACCTGTCTGCATGAGACCGGCTTGGTGGTGATTTTGTATAGCTGTTACCTTAAAAACCTCCAAGGATGAGGTAATGCTATCTCTCGCATGACCTGTCAATATCCAGGACATCGAATGCTTATTTTTTAATCCTTCTCTTATTTTAAGGAGAGAATGTGTAGACATGAATAAATTTAAGGCAAGAAAAAATAACCTAGATTTTAAAAAAACAGAAAAATAACATCTACTAACTGTTAAAAATATGCAGTAGGGAAGCATGCAAATGGTTACGCAAGCAGAAGTTTGGTATCTAATTGTAAATTAGATAGACAGCTGCAGGGTATCGATAGACATATGGCAGGAATGTAAATAGTTTGCTCGCACTTTAGTGACATCCTGGAAAGCTGTGTGTAAACTTTCTGAAGTGAACAGAAAAAAGACGATTTCCTGGAAAAGAGGGTTTTTGAGAGAAATAATTGCTAATAAATAATCTGTGTCCCTCTGGAAGGCAAAAGTTTTATTTTGGCACTCACTGAAAAAGCAGTCTCTAATCAGACTGCATTTTCTTGTTTGGCTGATGAGCACCAAGCAAGCTGGAGAAGGTGCCAGTTGCATTGTATGGTTGGAGCCATCGTGGATCAGAGCTAGCTCCTCTGTGGGACCTGCCTGCTGGTTTCAGTGTAACCTCCTGGCAGATGCTTTGTGTCTGCCAGGATTTAGGGAAGATGACAAAGAGAAGGGTAAACAGTTGAGTAATTCAAGTGGAGGTGTCAGATTCCAGAATGTAAATTCACATGTCAGTGGCCAAGACTCCTGTGTCTTCCACCAAACCGAATGCAAGACTTGCCTGTATACCAGCTGTAGGGGTTACTGCTGCTTGTAGCAGTCTTTAAAATAATATCCTAGTGGAATGCAATACTGTGAGGCACTAATTTTGGCTTATTTTGCAAGCCAGCAAAGCTGTCTAAATATTTAATGCTCTTTCGTTAATAGCTGGCCATCATATGTTTTGCTTTGCATTAGGTGATATTATTGAGGCTGTAAAAACTCCTAATTTAATGATAGCTAATGTTGGTTCTCATATTATCTAAAAGATACAGCAAGAGTAAACCTTGAATAGCATGGTTGATTTTTAGATGGGTGTCTAGTGACTTACTTCTTAAATAATTCTTGTAAAGTTTGCAGTGGGCCAAATTCTGGCCCTTTTGAGGTCAACGGTAGTTATTTCAGTTTACTTTGTTGGGTTTTTGCATTTGCCTTGGGGACAGGTTTCAGTCCCATAGCTTGTTAATTGTAATTTTAGTCAAAGGGCCAGACTTATTTAGCAGCTTTTTTAAATTTTTTTTTAGAAGACAATTTCTGAAGGATGCAAAGAAGCTTTTATGGAGTGGAGGCAGTGAAAGAGCAAGGAAAATCAAAGAAATTCAGGCATCAGTAATGTTTCAAAAGTACATTTCACAAGAGAGTTCTGCTTAACTATCCTTCAAAGATGACATGACAGAAAATTCAGTTATTAATCAATGCTGCTATCTCTCTGTTGAGTTCAAGAACTCTTTTTAAAAATGAAGACTAACATCTGGTTCGGTCTACGAAGAATTTTTAGAATTGTAAAAGTTTAAGTAACCACAAATTACTTAAAGCACGTGGAGGATTAATATGAAAAGAAAAACACTTCCAAGTATTGTTCTTTAAGAGGTGAGCTTAGCTTGTGTAGTTGTAGGAGTTATGTCATTGGTATATCCTTACTGAATAATTGCAAACATACAGCACAAATCAGTCCCTGGAATCAGTGGACATACAAATACACTATAGGGAGTTTTATTACAGCAGAGCTTCAGAATTGGAAAACCAATTTTCCACAGAAAAATTACTTTCATATGATCTGAGTGCCATTAATTGGTTTATTTGAAACACTGTAAGTCAAGCTGTTGGCTGATGTTCCTAGCAGGCCTCTGTAATTCTACATTTATTTTTAAACGTCTAATTTTGAATAGAAATTATTCCCAGTCTTTGTAAATAAGAAATTGGAATATTTCTTGTGTGTATTTAAGTGGAGAGTTTTCCACTTCTGATGAAGAAAGAAGTGACTCTTAGCGAAGACCATTGCTTTCCACCAAAAGTTACTCTGAAAGATGAGAGCTCTATTTTTCTCCTTTGTTGCAGCACACTTCTGGTTTGGTTTGCAGCAAGCAGAGGACCTTGCTGTCAGCCATGGCTGTAACTCTGTGAATGTTTTCTTCCCATGGCTGGACTTTGGTACTTAAGTAGCCCCCAACTGCTTTCTCAAAATTTCACTTAAAAATAACAGTAAGTTATGCCCCTGTTAGCTGTGGTGGCATTTTGGCATTTTAATGGCTCTGCAAGCTCAGTTCTACTCAGTTCATTTGAGACTCTCTCTCTCAAATGAGTCGAGAGAACAACATGATGAAAATTTGCTATGGAAGAGGTACCTGGTAGCACTAGGTGCTGACTGTCAAAACCTTGGTGTATTTTAGTGTTGGATGCTGGGAGCTACATAGGTCGAGATTGTGGATAAAAAGTCTTTTCTTCTTCTGAGAAGGCGGGTCAATATTAATGTTGGTGGGTTTCTCTGTGAAGGCTAGGCTAAACTTCCTATAGGTAAAAGAAACCTGATGCTTTCTTTCAGTCTTACAAAGACATAAGCAACTATGTTATTTTCTACTGTGTGATTTTGCGCTTGCATAGCTAAATTGAGTGCAGCAAGTGCTAAATCAGGCCCTCAAAAAATGCTTAGAAATGAATTCCTAAAATGCTAAAATGTACTTTTCACCTGCTGCAGACAGATAGACCATTAATTCTTTGTATCCTCTATGTGCTTCCCTGTAGCGAGACTTTCCTGTATTCCCAGTCTCTTGTTTTCAATCAGCATGGGTAT
This sequence comes from Sclerurus mexicanus, assembly GCA_013396755.1. Classification (NCBI taxonomy): domain Eukaryota; kingdom Metazoa; phylum Chordata; class Aves; order Passeriformes; family Furnariidae; genus Sclerurus; species Sclerurus mexicanus. The sequence continues at coordinate 2,826,462 of VWZF01002109.1, forward strand.
TTGGGTCACTATCTCCTCTCTTTTCCTCTTCCATCCTTAACTTTCTTCGCTTCAAATATGTCTCCTCCTCGAGTCCCAGGTGTGACTGATAGGCAGCTTTGTGAAAAAATGAAGGTTCAGTTTGAGCAAAAGTGTTGCTGATTATTACTTGCTTGGTTTAAAGTCCTCATAGTTGTCTTTCAGGGCTTCAGCAAATACATGGCCATTATATTCTTCTGGTTTTCTCTTTCTCTGTTGTTCTAGTCTGAGTCCTTTTCAGTTGTGCCTAATGGCCTCGTGATACTCCCATGTTCCATTGGGAGGGTTCCCTGGCCCTGGTAAGGAAGGTCCACATTGGTGATGGGGTGAGATCTCTCTGCTGGGAGATGCCCACTTCTGCCACAACTCCAGCTATGTTCCCGTGGGGCTGCTATAAGGTTTGTGAGGAGAAACTGTTTTCCAGTAGTGGAAACATACAAAGGGAAAGAGATTTGGCTGCTGCAGAAAATGTCAGGTTTTTTGGGGAGGAGTGGGAAAACCTGAAAAATAAAGAACACTTCTAGTATAGACTGTGCAGAAGAGTTTACTGTTGGCCCTGCAAGATTGGCTCACTTATCCTGAGCTGGGTGGTCCTTCCCAAGTACTGCATGACTTTTTTCCACAGCCAGCTGAGCTCCTTGCCTGACTGCTTTCTCTGGGTGCTTTACTGCTGTGTGACTTCCACGCTTCCCAGTGGTAGATGAGCAAAGAGATGCTTTATCAAGGGAGCATGGTCTAGAGGAGAAAATGTAACACTTCAATGCTGGCAGAGGGACTGTAATGGACAAACTGATGGAAAACTGTTTCTAAGGTAGTGTTGACTTGTTTTCAATCTCTTTGGAATAATTCACTTAGGTTTCCTGGTGGGGAATTTTGTTTCTGCATAATACTTTTTCTTCTTGGAGTTTTGATGAAATGTCAATGGGTGGAACTTTTCCAGCTAGCTCAGTTTTGCCTTTCTAGAAAAAAACAAGGTAGAGAGAAAAAAGGATGTTTGTCTTTGCTTTTTGAAGACTGGAAGCATCATTTCTATCAAAGAGACTTAAGGGTATAAAACCGTTTTGTAAGTGTTTAGCATTCAGAAGTTCCCATTGTTCTCACTGTAAGTAGCACATTTTGAAAAACTGGCCCTGACCAGAGAAGCTGAGAACTTGTTCTTGGGTAATGCACTAACCTGCTGAGAGAGAGGGAAAAAACCTCCAAAACAATTAGAAAATATCTTCATTCACACTCCAATAAGTAGCTCTCTGCAGTGCCAGTTACTGCCGGCTGGTTGTCTTGATTAACATATTCTGGGTTGGTATAACTGGAGTTTCCATATAAATTACATGTTTATTAATGTATATTTTTATTTTCTATTGTCTTGGCTTGACAGAGGCTTAAGCTTCTGGGCTTGCCATGTTTCACTCTCTTCTGTATTGAGGAAAGTGCGAAAGTATTTCCCATACTTGTTCTCCATTTTAGAATGAAAATATTACACACAGAAGTTGAGAAGCTCAGTCTTCTTTAATGCAGTATGTAGTTTGCCCTCAGATCACTTGCTCCTGCTATAATTTATACATGAATCATGAATTATGTTTGGATTCTCAAGAAGCAAAAATAAATTGGGTAGAGCCACATCCAATTATGTAATGAATTCCTCACGGTAAAATTTATGGTCGGGATGTTGCAAAGTGGAACACTGATAAAAGACTTTCAAAAGATTTGTTGCAGTATCTCCTGATAAAAACAAACCTCTGTCCATTTTAGGCATAGAAGAGCCATTTTGATTCAAACAATAAAATATTTAAAGGTGCATAGGATTGTTTTTCATTGTCGCTTAAGTACCAGTGCATAGATCAAGGAGGAAAAGAAGTACTTGATCCAGTCTCACTGAACAAAAGCACTTTCCCAACATGTTGTAAAGAACTTGCATCATAACTCTTTTTTATGGCTCTAAAAGCACTTTGTAGGCTGCATCTAACGGTTTATTTTTTGAGGAGCTATTTTCTGACCCTCGACTTGACTTTTTTAAACTCACTGCTCAACTCTGACTTACTGGGCAAAATATGGCTCATGAGCTTTTGTAAGGTGAGCAAACAACCAGTGGCACTGTGAGAATCATTGGTAATTTCACCTCTGTTTGTGGCATTGATTTCTTTTAATGGCCTTCTGTTTGCATTTCCTTCCATGTGTTTCTCACTGTGCCCTGACCTGTTGCTTTTGATTCATTTACAGTCAGTACTCAAGTAGCCTAGGCTTGGACTGTGCTGTAAAGGTGTTTATCTGAGCAGGACATCCCCACGCTTTCCAGTGAGATGTTCTTCAAAGACCATAAAGCAGCTCCTGAAAGCTGCGTATATATTGGAGCTGGAGGGTGAACAAATGGATACATCCATGCTGGTTGTGTTAAATAAATTTCCTTCTGATGTTGCAGCTCATGTTAGAAAAATTTCATTACAATTACTTGTAGCATATAGGCATCAATAGCTAGTAAGGGAACATTTTCCTTTCTTTGCTTTGAATTTCCTGTTACAGCAAATATTCACCTTACTTTGCACTAAAATACATGTATATGTGTGGTGGGGAACTGGCTCCAGTGTGGAAAGAGGGCAGTCACATCCCAAGAGCTTTGTGAGTAGAACATCTTATCAACTTCGATGCCTTAATACCAAATAATTGATAAGTGTATCTATTAGATGGTCTGTGAAATGTTAAAGTACACCTATGCAAGGGTAGAGCCTGGGGCTTGTGCTTCTGATTCCTGCTTGTTTTCAGAGTACCCTGTGGTGGTTTGAGTTTTCGAAAAGTTTTAAGGGTACAATCTTGGCCCACTCTCAATCTGATGACGAGAGGTTTGTCATCATCTTCAATAGGTGGAGGATTAAACTTTCTCTGGATGAGAGCTCCTGTGTGGCCTGATGTCACCTCTCCTGACAGTGCACATGTGGTACTCTGAAAGAGGGTGCTGGCTGGCTGGGGTCAGCTGTTGCTGCTGCCCAGGTCCCCACATGGCTTTATAGGAAGATGCAACCTCAGAGGTTTCTAGTCAGAGAGTGTGGTCTAAGCCATTTAGGTGCATAATCTGTGGTTTGCATCAAGAGCTTTACACTGGGAACGTTGCCGAACCAAAAGACGTCTTCTGATGGGCTCTTCCAAAACTCAAACTGAATGACTCTATTCCCCTGCACTTCTGTTGGTAATGACACAAGTCTAGTGTTTTCACTTCTGATCAAAGCAATATTTGACAGGGGTGTTCTTCAATATATACCTAGTCCTAAGCATATTCAATTTTGTACCAAGTGATTTCAGATTGTGCAGGTCAGAGTGGAGCTGGCAGGAGCTGGGGTGCTCATGCTCACACTGTAGGCTTGGTGAAGGTGTCCCAAGTGAATGCTTTTGTGGACATCAAAAGCCATAACAAAGTCAAGATGAACCATACAGTTCCTGAGCGTTTACAGCTTTCCCCATAGTCTTAGCTAAGCAAAACTTGATTTTTTTTTTCCCCAAGTGCAAATTCAAGCTGAGACAATAATTAGCATCTTGTTTGTTTGTTTATCACCTTGAAGGAAGAAAGGTCAAATATAGTCAGCCTGAGAACTACTTTACCTTCCCCCCTTGAAGCATTTAATTAGATTTGTCATGTAATGTAAAAAAGAAAGGGTAGAGAGCTTGCTGAAACTGCTTATCCATTTAAGACTTTTTTTCCCCTTTTTATTTCTTGCTGGCTTCATAGCCCAATTTATAATTCTTCTGAGAAAGTGACAGGTTTAAACACTTAACCCTTCCTGCACAGAGTAAATAGGGTGTTTTTGTTTTTAGAAGGGAAGGCTGTAAATCAGCACAACATACAAATAAAAACACTCCTGTATAAGATAGAAAGAGGCAATTTTGAAAATGCCCAGAATGAATCTTACAGCTTGTGCCTCTTTCTGCCACCACACAGGAATATATACGTAAATGCTGGATCCATAACTATTGTAAAACAGACTAATTATTTCTTGGGTTTTGGTTTTTTTTCCTTTTTTGGTATTTTTTCACCTGTCTCTCCTGATTTTGTTTGGTTGTTTTTTTTTTCCCTCCTTCTCAGAGGACAGGATTGCTAGATAACTGGAACTGTACATGTTAGGCTGTGAACTTGGTTCAGTGATTTTCATGATGGGATGCAATTGCAAGGAGGAGAGAGGCTGTATGGATTGCTGGGTTGCAGACCGGGCTTGATGCATGTCACAACAGCTGAAAAACTGAACATTTTTTTTCCTCCCTTCAGCCGTGTCGTGGTTCATTGGAGTTACAGCTGGGAGAATGCTTCTCTTATTCTCTCTCCTGCAGTGCAGTGGTCCCTCATGCCTGCATAGGGAAGGCCATTGACTTTCTTTAAAATCCCAATACAACTCCTTTGTGCCCACTGGACTGAGCTGTCCTGTGGGTATATTTTACCTATGCATATACTCTTTCAGGTGTGCATTAAAGAGCATATATAACCTCTCAAAAAAGGAGTTGAAACAGCAGAGTAAACTTGCAGTATTACCTGTGTCATGGTATTAACACTGGGATTTTTTTCTGAAATTTCTTTCCCCTGTGTGCTGTCCCATCCATTTTATCTCCCAGAAAGGTGAAGTTTGTAACCACTTCTAATCCAGGTCTTTTTGCTGTCATAACTTTTACTAGTAATGCAAAGCCCTGGAGGGGATTAGCCAACCTGAACATTTCAAATTTTAAACTTCAGTAAGTCTTGAGTTATAAGTAGGGGAAAAAAAGCTTTTCTCAGTAATTTTCAAATCAACTTACTATCTGCCCCACCATGCCTTCCTCTCCCCCTCCAGCAATAAAATGGCATGGTTTTGGTGGATATAGAATGAAAACCCTTGAAGGGAAAAAAATGATGCTTATCCTTTCTCAGCATGGAGAGATGGCAAAGCCTAGAAAATGCTGGAACAAAAGGATGATTTTTCAGTCTCTCCTGCATGGATAAATGCTCCTGTGGATCCTGCCCCTAAACAATGTGTTGCAGTCACTAATTGCACCTTACTTTTAGTTTGGACACCTAAACGTGCTGGATATAAAGATGAGAGAAGTGAGGGTCTTGAGTTGTAAATCACAAAGCCACTCTCTGAAGTGTATACCTTTTTACAAAAGTATCAGGAGGCAGCAGATCTCCCCTTTTGTGGCAAAAGCTGCTTGGTGGCAAGTCACTAAAATAAAAAAAAAATCATTTGGATTTGAATACCTTCGTCATACCTGTGAGGATGCAGAGACATGCAGAACAGACTGGCTCTTTCCCAAAACCTTCTTCAGAAATGCAGCAGTGCTTGGTGTCAGAAATTAAGACACATACCTTAGCAAATGCCCATAGGCTGGAGTCTGTAAAAATGAAGAGAGGAAGACAGATTTACTGTCACACCTGAAAGGAAAAAAAATAGTTCTTAGAAAGTGGAGAAGGCAATTATGGGATTACTGCAGTCAAAATAGTGCCTTGGGGTGTTTTTCGGGATTTTTTTCAGCAGTATAAATATATAAATTTATTTCTTCATAACACATTTGTATTCATGGTACATAGACACACCATTAAAATAGCAATTCAAAAGTCAATATTATATTTAAATGTCAGATGATTGAGATTTCAGTTATTTCTTAGCAAAAGGGATCCAACTGAGAACATACTAGCCCATAGTCTCATAGGTGGAAATAGTCCATAATGGGCAATTATCAACCAAAAGGGCAGAGCTATGTGGTGTTTATTTGTTTATTCAGAATTATTCCACAGTTCAAAAGCAACAACAGAAAAGCCATTAATGGGTAACTAATTTCTATAAGCATTTTGTGTTCGCTACGTAATTAGTTGTGGTTTTATAAGATAGTGTATGTTGAAGTGTGCTTTCTTCTTGTTGTGGCATTGTTTGCCTGTGACTTTGCATTTAATTTCCCTGAATAGTTAAATTTAAAATCACTACAAATATTATTGCAAAGGAAATTGAAGAAGATACTGTAAGGTATTTGGAGTCAAAAGAGCAGTCTGCTAAAACCATGAAATGATTTGGTAGAAGTGGTTGTCATGAAAGGTGACTCCATTTGACTGATTTTGCCTTTATTTTCAATGATATTCAGTAACTCTTTAGGTTAATGATGAAGAAAAGTCTGTCTTGATAGGGTAAAAAGTAGGTAGATGAAGATCTGGGTTATGATGATTCATTCACTTGGCTGTGGAATAAAGCACCTGTGTTTGTTACAGCAGCCCTTCATCTGGCTTTAATGCAGATTTGTTTCTACTACATCATGATCCAACTGATAGAATTAAGGAGTCCCACTTGAGTAGAATTAAAATATTGCAATAAATAGGTCTCTATTTCTTTAAAAGGAGTTTTGCACGTTTGGGAGAAATTTTATTTATTCTAGAGCAAAACAGAGTGTTCAGGAGTTTCTTGGCTGTATGTTAAAAAAAAAAAAAGAGCAAGGAGAATTAGAAGCAGTCTTATACCATCCTTGGTTGTTAGTTCCAGTCAGGTTAAAATAATGTGCAAATTAATAGTGCAAACTTAAGAGCCGGATTCAGATGTGGCGTATTGTTAGAGGCGCTGCTGTAATTCTCTTATGATATATTAAAAAACAGAAACACCTCAAGCTGAATTAGGTAGTGTTGATTGCCAGTTCCCTCCTGCATAAATGCCATTAGATGCCTAAAGTTACAAATTGCTTTAATAACTTTCACAACTGATTGGTAATCACCCTGCAGTTAATGAAATAGGGAAAATACCTCTTGCTAAATGCATTGTCTTCATTTCCTCCTGCATAATTTCCAAGGTGTAGAGATCGTTTTCAACAAATCCCAGCCTAGAAAGGTCATCTGTTAAGTCTGACTTACATTCATGCTCGTATTTTCCTTTCTCAGTGCACAGAAACACACATCCAAGCACGCTTTCCCATGCCCTGTTGTCCAATGTGGCTTTATGCCTATGCTCCACCATTTGACTGCTGGTTACTCCCAAGGAGGTCTTTCCAACTCAGTGGAAGTGATGCTGAAAACAAGTCTTCCAGAGTTGTTCTTACTGTCTGTCCATCCAGACACATGGAGAATCACGCTGTAAACTCCTGTAGCAGCATACTTAAAGTCTTATAGAACCACGTGAGCTGAAGAATTGCAATTCAGAACAGACTTGTTTGTGTGGGGTTGATTTTTTTTATTTTTTGTGTCCTCCCAAAGTGGCAAGAGCTACAAGAAAAGCCCCAAGGCTCTGGAAAAGCCCCATAAAATTGTGTTGTCATTTAAGGATAAAATTAGTGGCCACTAGTTAATGATGCAGGAATTAAATACATGGCACTGAGCTGAGTGCAACACTTTACCTCTTGCTGTTGCTAGATTTCAGAGGCATTAATGTCCCTTAACAAACATCTGAAGGTAATTTCAAGAGGTGGGGGTGTTTATAGAAAAGAGCTCAGTGGTGCTTTATAGTTGAGATTGCGTATGTATTAGACAGCTCTGACAGAGCATGTAATTAATTTTTAAGTGTTTGTATTAAAGAATAAATAACTAGCAATACATATGGCACATTATAAATGCTTCAAATTTACTGTAGTTGGGCTAGGTGTTAAGTTATGGCTTTGTTGTGGTTTTGAGCAGTCAGCATAGGTAAAATTGGCTATTTAGGGTCAGGTTTTTCTCAAGTGTGTTTAGCACACACTTAAGAGTCTAAGTGTGGTGGCTTGGTTTTGGAAAGGTCTTGCCATCCAGGCTGTGTATCATCAACATTCAAGAGCATGGTGGTGTTTTCTGCTATTCTTGGTGTCCTGCAGAAAAGTCAGCTGATTTCTCCAGCGGCCTCTGCTGACAGTGAGTATCTAAACGTGTGCGAGTGCTTTTGAAACTCTGGTCCTTAGCTTTTTATGTGATCTATAATTTTATATGCAGTGCATCTAAAGAAGAATGTCTGATTCATATACACATACAGGATCCAACACAGAGGGATAATTTTAATGTAAATCCCAGTGCTGTTTGTTATGTTCTGAACTGTTGCATAGAATAATTCAAATATTTATAGGTGGTAGTTCAGCTTGTGCTTTGCTTGCAGCATTTGCCTTTTTTCATATCTCAGTTGAACTCTTCTTCCTTCCTTCCTCTGCAATGTAAACATTGCCCATGCCCAGCACTATCCTTCTGCTTCTTCCTCTGGAAACTCAAGCCATGTAAAACACACCTCAGGGTTGGGATATCCCATTTTTTGCCCTGGTCACTGAAGCCATACCAAGGAATAGGGCTGCATTTCTTTGTCACATGCTCCATAAGGAATGGAGGAGTTTGCTCTGCTTTCTGTGGAGTGTGTCCTTTTGGGGCTCCCAAGGCAGAGGAGTTTGTTTAACAGCTCCTTGTATAAAGAGTAAGTTATGACTATGCTAGATGTGAAGTGATGATTAGAGGGGTGTTAACATCTGCATTTTCATGCCGACCACACACAGTGTCTTGGGCTGACAGTCCCACTGTGGGGCTTTCTTCTAAACAGCTTCTTTGCACTTCTAAAAAAAAGGGCTTTCTCTTTTTTTTTCCCCACTAGGGAAGACCCAAGGTGCCCCAAGAACCTCTTAGGTTTGATATGTTCCTGGAAGGAAAGGCTGATATAATTACCAGTGGAGATTTGTGTCTGTCATCAGCACTGGAGGGGGGGATTAATCTACATGCATAAAGTTGCCTATTTAGGAAGTTGCACATTTTGTGTGTTTTTCTTTTTGCTTGTGCTTTAATTCTTCACTGCCTGGCTAGGATACAGAAAAGCAGTAAACTGTCAACATTGAGAAGTGTGGCATAATATTAAAATGCTCTAGTTTCCATTGAACAGATGATGGTAAGAAGTTATTTTAATGGGTTTGTTAAGAATTGTGCTTTTGAAGACCCTTAAATTATTGCAGACAGTGCTGCTGGGATATGTATGGGAAACAGCCATTTTAATTAGGAAGATACGCTTGGAAATGAAAAGTCATTTTTTAAATGTAATTTCCTATGTGAGTGTTTTACTGACCACTTGAATTTATTTACCACACAGACCTAGTGATAAAATAGGTATTTATGGGTTAGTTTTTAATTAGGAATAATGGCTGGTAGAATTGAAGTGATTAATCATCTTATCCATGTAGGCTGCGGAAGTCCTAGTGAAAGACACTTGAATTGACAGTTTAGAGTGATCACGGCGTGTCTTGTCCTTAAACAACGTCACCACCAACGCAATCACGTTTTGTCTTGGAGTAGGAGAAATGAGGCTCTCTTTCTCTAGTGAACTTCACATGTGGATGACTGAAGAAACAACCAGCAAAGCTGGGTTGTTGGCCTTCTGGGTGTCACCGACATCCAAATTAGAGTAATTAAAAGAGTAATCCAGTGATGTGGCTTTATTTCTACATGCAAAGGGCACTTGGAGGGAGTCGACCAGTGATGACAGATTTATGGTGAGAGTGTTCGTGACAGCAGGCTTGCTGCTGAAACACTTGGGCAGATGCAAGAGAGTATTGTTTCAGGAAGGATCAGAGATTTTTAATCAGCCTTTTCTTTCTTGGTTGAGAAGCGTGGGCATAGAAATTGCAGGAAACACAGCTTAGCAGCTTTAATGACCTCAGGACAAAGAGTTTGGGGAGCGTAGCACGAGGAAAATTTTGCATGTAATGCCAGTTAGTTTCATTGAGTCATACATTTCCTTTACCCTTCCTGCCCAAGGAGGTTTTTACTCCACATTTCAAAATGCAGCATGTAAGAAACGAGCCAGCGTGTGGTGCGGTGTATATTTTAGCATGTAAGAAACAAGAGCCAGTGCATATCATTGTCTGGGAAGTAATGAAGTGTCATGGCAAGTGCATGAAATAAATGTGTTTTTATGTACTCATTTTAGAAATCAAGTTAGGAATAAGATTCACATTTTTATTAAAGGGTCTCTGTAGAAGTCTGTGTCCATGCGTGAGCTGTCTGACTGCTGCTAATGGCTCTACCTAGTTTGCACTCTGAAGTTATGTTAATTATGTTTGCCAGAATCAAGGCACTTTCTCCCTTTTCAGTATCCATAGGAACCCACTGGGGATGAAAAAGCCTGACATTTTGATTCCCAGCTGTTGTTTCCCTAATCAAAAATAAAGGTGTAATGGACAAGAAGCAATTTCATTTAGTCATCTCATCACAGCAAGTTTTATTATTAGCCTAAATCCCATTGCATTTTATAAAATTATGCTTCTGTTTGTTTGCAGCATTGCTTTTTCAAGCCCACTGCAGCCCGTCTTGTAATAATATGTGCTTTCTTATAAGGTCAGTGTTCACCAAGTGATCTTGAAATTTCTCACTGGCTTGCCTAATTTCTGAGTTTGGTGCAGAAACCAAATCACTGCCTGCCTGTGAGTTACCCCCTGCCCCATCCTGCAGATTTGAGTTGGTCCTTGCTAATGTAGGCAAAAGAGAGGCAGGACTGCATCACACTGCTGGCTGATTTTCTTAACAAAACAGGCTTTGCAAAGCTGCTTAAATTCAATTTGCATTTGTAAAATAAAAACACAGTGCAGCGCAGTCCACTGGGAGATTTTCCATGCTACGCAGGTATATTTTCAGAAGTGGTAATCAAATATTCTGGTGTCGTACACACACGGTTTCTGGTTTAGCTGTGGTCCTTTTGTTTTGTTTGGGATGAAAGTGAATTACTCTTGTTGCTTGGCCATTGAAGAAACCCTTTCACAGGACAACAGAAATGGAAAGCTGTTCTGAAAGTGCTGTTTACAGACTTGAAATCCAGTTGAAAGGCAGTTCTGTCATCCTCTGAAACTTCACATGGTGGTTCATGTGTATGGTCAAAGCCTCTTCATCTCTGAGGGAGACCTGTGGTAGCTGACACTGAGCCTAAGCATGTGTGAGAGGGTGAGTTGCACCATGACTGGTGGGATGAAAGACTTTTACCATTTTACTGCCCGCTCATCAGAACAGACCTGCTTTGTGAATAGCAAAAGTCCCAGGCAGCGGGGTGAACATGCAAAAACTGGTGGGATAATTCAGTAGACATGTGCAAAAAAACCCGCATGGCTGCGGGTTCATCTAGAGTACAACTTGATGCCTATAATGCTGGAAAGGTACTATTGTCATATTTATGTATTTGTTGTTGTTTTACCTGATGTTGTCTTTTTCTGTCTATAATGTTTTTCTCCTGATTGTAGGCCAAGAATTTTAGAATTAACTTAGACAATTAATTAATTTTCTGGCACTTCTTTTCTGCAGAGAGTCTTCTTTTGAATAAGATGAAAGGTCATTTTGACTAAGAAACCCCTCATATCCAAATGTGCAAGGCTTCCCCTCTCTTTCCCCAGAGTACCCGAAATCTAGCACAGAGGTGGCCATTGATTTGCCTGGGGGTGAGGAAAAGTTTTGGTGGCTCCTAAGTGCTCCTGTGCCCATGTAGGAGCCAGTGGTCTCACAAGCCATTTTCTTTTCAGAGGTCTTTAGTCTTCCTTACAGCTTTTTTTTTTTAAATTTATTCATTCCACAGAGATCCTGTTTGATAGTTTACAGCCATTATGTATGAAGTAAGTATGGCTTTCATTAAAGAGGAGACATGTATTTTATCTCAGCTGAGGAATGGGGAAACGTGGGCCATAAAGCCGATATTGTAATAGAGTCTCCCTTTTTAATACCAAGCTGTGTGCTGTGCTTCTGAAAAGCCTGGAGTTCTGGGGGCTGAGCTGATCAGAGTTCAGCATGCTTTTTTTTCCTTTGCCTTATAGCCCTTGTTAACTTTTCAACTTGTCAAGTACATGGTGGTTTATGAAATTTTAAAGCTAACAGTATGCTGCGCCGGGATGTCAGCGATCTGCTAGACTTTTGAGTGCATCCTGAGATGAATAAATCATGAAGTCACAGAAAGTTGCAATTAAAGAACCCAAACCTGGATGCTTGAAATATTAGACCTGGGTTTGTGTGACTTTCAACAAGAATCAAGGCTGGAAGTAGTCCTCACTTGAATTGTAGATGAGCAATAGGAGAAAGAAAAATAAAAAAAGGTATCTGTGAAAGATGTGTCTTTTCTAGGGCATCAGACTGATATTTACTGACCTTAAGTGGAATTATTATTGACAGAGTCTATTCCCTTCAGCTCAAATACGCAGATATGATCCCACCCCACTAGAGATGGAAATTGCTGGCTCTATTTCCTCCTGGTATTGCTTCTTTATAAATTAAGATAATCTTTCATTTGATGCTTCCTTAGTTACTGACCTTCCTATATTGTGCTGAATCTCTGTAAAGATGCTGCAGGTTATAGTCATTTTTGCTAGAGTCCACTATGGCTTTAGCAGTTACATTGTGACTGTAGGTCAGGCAAGGGTTGCATTAACATTTCATCCCATCCCCTGCTCCCCAGTTGCCTTTGAAATGTTTCTGATTTTCTGCAGACTTGAGATGAGTGGCCGATGCGTCTGAAGGTTGCATTGCTTCTTATTTTAGCTTTCCCCTTGAAAAAATGTGGAAAAAAAATTCACTGTTATGGCTCCATGTTTCAAGAGGGTCTCCATGGGAATGATGCCTTGTCCGTCAGTAGGGACACCCGGTGAGTCACATCTTTGACTTCACGTCCATGAGTAATCTCCCTGACTTCAACAGGATTACCCAGGTGTTTAAAATAAAACTGTGTTGTAGAGGTCTGTGGGATTATAAAACCAGAAAGATTGGTTGTGTGACTAGTCACTGAGATTTCCTTTTATTTTCTCGTTTTATGAGTTTGAAAAGTCAATAAAAAATAATGCAAAACACATGCATGATTAAGTCAGGGGGCTTAGCTGCAGCTCTGCTGGGAAGTTCACAGTTAGGGTTTCTGGAGGAACCTGCTCATAGTTTTTCTTCTTTATGTTATTTGCACTATAAAAAATGTGTATTATGTATCCACATATATGGACTGATAGCACCCCACCTAAGGTAATTTTTAACTAAAAGCGAATCTGTTTGATCAATTTGACTGGGTCAGGTGGACACACCACTTCGCCTTGGTTTCGTGTGGGTTTGTTTTCTCTCCTCAGTCATTTCTTGATATCACCCTTATTGCTGCAGTTTCCAAAATAGCTTCCAGCGGTGCACATCTGTACATGCTCTTTCATCTGCTCCCCGGGGAAAGAAGGATGTGGAGTCAAGTGTTTTGGTTGTGAAGCTTTATATAATCATGCACATGCCTATGTGGGTAATGTATATGTATGTGCTATACTAGAAAAGGGAAGGACGTGCAAAATTACCCTTACACCCTGAGCCAGGGGTTTGTCCACCCTGAGCAGCTGCCAACAAATGCCTGCCTCCTCTGCAGGCAAAGCTGACCTATCTGCAAATTTACATACCCCCATCACTCTGTGGTGGGTGATCTTATGGCCAGAGGGGCCAGTGAGGACCTTTGCAGTAACATTGTAATTTCTGAAAATTGATTTGAGATCTTTTTCCCCTCCCATGAAACATTTTTAAAATGATAGCAATATTAACCTGCTAACAGAACTTCTTTATTTCAGTCAAAATGGTATTTTTCTTGGGGATGGAGGTGTACACAGCCACAAGATAATGTACAACTTGTGCGTATCTAATTTATGATTTAAAAAAGAAAAGCAGTGGAAACCAATTGTTAAGATTTGAGGATGCTGGTGACATGAGATGTATGCATGCCTTAAACAGCTGTCAGCTGAAAAGAAAGAAGAAACATTTTGTTTTTATCGGTTCCCATCAACAGTGAAATGGCACACACAAAATCCTCGTAGGGATATAGGAATAGTTTGCTTCCACACACAGCCTATATGGGGGAATGGGGGGTCTAGTTTCACATCTCTTCTTCCATGGTGTTTTTTGTCTCATTTTACTTCAATTAATAGTGTGCCTGAGCTAGTTTTACTGATATGTTTCTTAAAGTGAAATAATTTGAGCATTCTGCCCTTGTTTCCCCCTGCCCTCCCTGACTCTTCAGTAATTGCATCCTGGTTCATATTCATTTGGCATTCTAATTGTTAAGAGTTAAGAAATAAGAGACTTGCCAAGATGCAGAAGAATTAAAGTGATTGCCCTTTTGTCTGCAGAAACAATGGGAGCTAATAATTATTACTCTTATATTTTTGTTTTTAAAACTTCTCTCTCATGCTCTCAGTTTCTGAGACCTGTTTTTCCTTTGACAAAAAGCGATCTGATTTGACATACATAGGCAGTACTTCTGAATCCATCACTCACAGTCACAAGCTTTCCCAGCCTACTATATATTAACAAGCAGATGTGTCATCCTGCAGACTGCTCAATAATAGATCTTTTCAAGAATTGCTTTTCCTCTGTGTAGTTCAGGTACTCCAGAACTAGAATTTAAGCAATGCTTTCATTTTATATAGAGATATCAGGAGATACTCAGCTTAATGTAGAGTTGTATATTTGCATTTGCAGAACATTTTGTCTTCCTTTATTCTCTTTGCAGACACAAGGTTTGAAATGCCAAATAGCTCATCAAGATATACAGTGTGTGGAGAGAAAATAATGTCTAACTGTCTGGTGGTTTCGGGTCTTTTTTGAAAATTACTCCCTTACATTGCTTTTAAAGGAGCCTAAGGAACTCAGAAGTACGTAGAACCAATTTTCCCCTCAGCAGGATGCTTGGTCCCTGCGGATGCAGGGATGCTGCCCTTGCTGAAGCACTGCTTTGGTCTCATGGGCTCACACTCCTGCAAGCACCCCTGTGATTTTGCTTTGCTATCCTGCAAGCCCCTTGTCAAGGGATTTCTCCTGTCCATGCTGGTCCGAACCCTGTGGATTTTGATGAAAACCAGAAACCTACCTGTTTTCTATGAATTTAGGTTCCTCCTGCCTTCTGAAAATAAACAGGGCAGGAGGTGAGCCAGCTGGAATAGAACAAGGATATAAAACTGTGTTGGAGGAGAGGGAGAGCTGCTAGGAATGCCAACCGGCTCTCACCTCAAGTCTTTCCCCAGGATCCTCAATGGTTTTAAGGGAGATGAGGCTTTCTAGGACTCTTGCAAAATTGCTGTGTAGTGATAACAATGGGCAAATTGAAGTAACACATAAGGCATGCTGATGACCACAAGGTGCTATGAAACAAACAGCAGAGCATGTTATTGTTATTATTCAAATATTATCTGGTTCCTGTAACATCTGGGAACCCCAGACACGGATCGGAACCAGATGTGCTATGTGCTTTATGACTGCAGAGCAGAGAGGGACACCTGCCCCAGAGTCCCCTCTTTGTAAGGTGTTGTTACAGTTAGGGTGTAGGGAGGCTATGGGGCAGTGATCTACATCAGTTGTCAGCCTCAGCATGCCAAAAAACCAGATTTATTTAGAAATCCATGAAATACATGTGTTACAGCTGCAAGTAGAGATGCATGTGTTGATTTTAATGGCAGTTAAAAGGGCAGGGGTGGATTTTTAGACCCTCAAAAACAAATGTGAAGTCTACCTTTGGCGTTGCAGCAAGGGAGGGACTTAGGGAAGGACCAGAGAGAGCTTTCCAGCAGTGAGTGGCTCTTCTCTGCATGCCAATGTAAGAGAAAATGTTTGGTTTTTGAACACAGAAGATTAGGGGGAAAGGTGCCATTAGTGGCAGAGGAAAAGTACATCGTGGTAGCAGGAGAGGTGATGTTCAAGTTGGAAGTAAACCATGAAAAATCTTTGAGCTAAAAGCACAGAGTTTATTCTCGATGTGTGAAATAGAGGTAACCACAAAAGGAAAACATGGAAGTGGGATGTGGTCAAAGCAACAAGGTGCAGAAAGGATCTTCATGGCAGTGTTTTGAAAGAAAACAAATGTGTCAATATGATTTTCTGCAAGGTTATAGGAGAGGATGTTGCAATAACTGAAACGTGAGTCCTTGGACTCAGGTTTGGACTCAAACTTTTTACAGCACTATCAGCTCCATAAAAAACCAAAACAGAACAACTAGCAACAACTGTGAGCACCTTCTTGGGTACAGCAAGGAAAATGTGTGCATGTAGAGCACAGCCTTAGTATTCCAGGTGCACCCTGGCTTTTGGTGAGCTTAAATGACCTGCTGGGACCATGCTTAAAGCAGAACCACAACAGAATGTAAGCAGGACCACAGTGAAGAGGCCAGCAGCATCTCTGGGGAGTGGAAGGGAAAGACAAAACGGGAGCAGGAGGAAGTAGGGAGGGGGAGAAAAAGTCCCATCCTTCCCCCTCCCCTCTCCCCCCCCC